>VLTN01000092.1:0-81552 GCA_008330645.1 Cafeteria roenbergensis
AAATGTTCTTCGAGTTCTGGCCGCTCAATCATCAGGAGCCAACAGCGGTTTCTCAGTGCTAAACTTCAACCACGTCCATTGGGTGACGTGGCGACAAGTTTCCTGATCCTACAAGATTGGGCATGGCGTGTAATCAACGACACGCGGAGCAACAGGGCGACAAGTTTGAAAATTGAATTCCCTCGAGCCTGCGGAGGGTGTTCCAGTCGTGGTGGTCTCTTGGTTACAGGTTTTTGATGGCGTTTCTGGGGTGGTAGTCTATCGGTGCAGGTCTTGTGATTTGTGATAACCGCCTGAGGTGCCATCTCATTACATCCGACCGGTGGGATGACAATGTATGAAACTTGGGTTGCGTCGGCAATTAAGTGGAAGGATATCTTTTCTGCCAACCCTGTGACTGTCATTTCCGACCGCAACCAGAAGAAGAATATCACAGCACTACGGACAACCGGAGGGGCTGGATTTCATCACGCTTCTGACACTGTCAAGTACCGCTTCAAGCAGGGAACGAGCAACGCGTTTCATTACATTACGGTCTGATTTCACAGGACGTCGAAACTCTCATGCAACGCTGGGAGACTCTGACGGAACGGGAAACGGTATGGGTGGTGAAGAACACTACTATTGGTTTGATGACCCTGAATGGGTTTGCTCCGGACATGCCAGAGGGAGAACTGGAGAGCACATAACGCCCCCGACACCGCCCAAGGTGGCGAGGAAGACTATGGGCTTCGGTACGAGGAACTCATTGGCTCCGCTAATTTTAAGGCTGTCCAACAACTCTCTGCACGCTTGGATGCTCTCGAATAAACTTTTGACGCAAAAGCTAAGCAAAACTGAATGCACCTGCGGTGCAAACTCTATGAAGTTCTACTGAGCTTTTGACGCAAAAGCTAAGCAAAACTGAATGCACCTGCGGTGCAAACTCTATAAAGTTCTACTGAAACACGTAGACCTTGTGCCGAAGGCACATCCATTTTGACAAACAAACTTTTTTTTAAAAGTTTTTCTAAAAAGTGTGTAGATGCTACGACTATCAAAGACGTTCAAGATTCAGGGACTCGGTAAAATGACCAAAAAGCAACGTGAAGATGCCATGAAACGTATCGAGGATGTTGCACAGGCTGATGCAGGCGTAATTGTTGACGGTGTAGCGGAGCGCGCAGGAAAGGACAACAAACTGTCCCCGAAAGAGCGCGCCGTTGCCATCGCGTTCGTCAAGGACACTCTCAATGTCTCTGACAAGGTAGCCGTGAAATCGTGCGTCAAATCTTCCCGAAGAACCGTATCTCCGGTGCTGGATTTTGGAGTGATGTGGGAAATTGGTTCAAGGGAGCAGCCCACACTGTCCTAAAGGCTATTCCTGTGGTTGGCCCCGCGGCCAACGAACTTTGGCGTTCTGTTGAGACCAAGACTCCCTATAAGTGGAAATCAGTACTAACCGATACTGCCGTTGGAGCTTTGCCTGGTGGACCTCTTGTTAAGGGTGCTGTAAACCTTGCCCTTGATAAGACAGGTGCGAAGAAGGCAATCACCCAAGGGCTTGGAGTCAATACACGAAGTAAGAAGAAGCAGGCAGTTGACAAGAACCAGCCCAAGATTGACCAGTACATTGAGCCGAAGCCGAAACCCGCAAGAGAGCAACATGCGCATCCGCATCCGAGCGTGGGAAGATTGTTTCCGCTGTCATGAAGGAGAACCCGGGTATGAATCTCGGCCAAGCATCAAAGTACGTCAAGGAACACGGGCTCTGGAGTGGGGTCATGCCCCCACACGACGGTGTTTAAACTCATAAATGTTCACAGGTCTATACGTTGTTAATTAAACAACATGTAGAATCAATAATTAGCGACGGCTACGGATTAGCAGTGGAGGGGGGGACGCGATACGTCTGTATCATCATCACTCGAGTCAGAGTCCTCATCGTCCACCAACTCCCGCTTATCATCCCCCGGCTTTTGCACCATGGGGGTTACGGGAGGCGCCATTCCCCTTTGAGGGGTAATAGTGGACTCCGCGCCCTTATAGTACATTTTTCCAAGGTCACCCCTTCCCTCCTCATCTGTTAGCAGACTGTGAAGGTCATCATCAAGCGCACTGAACAACTTGCTAATTAGGTTGTTCAACTGGATAACAATTCGATTAGTGGCATGAGCAACTGGATAGCGTCCGTAGATTTCCCCGGACACAGACGAAAGGCTCTGACGAAGGGCAGACATCTTGGGTGCAGTACGTTTGTGGTCGCGGACTGTTCTGACGTAAACCATGTTATTACTCTATTAGTTCGAATTATATTAAATCACCAATCTCAAAACTGGACGAATGTACCGAAAAAGGGGCTTTCGCCCCTTTTGAACCCCAACAATGAACACTTTGGTCTTACTGGCAATCATTAGAACTTGTGCCGAAGGCACATCAGTTTTGGTACGCTTTTCCAAAAGCGTCACTTAAACATAAAATGTGTGTGTATAGTAGAACAATGGCTTATCGCGGACACTGGTTGTATGAGGATCTTCGCAAGATTGACACCATCGCTGAGACCACGGCCAGCAAGTACTGGTACGCACTGCGTAATGGCGTCGTTGGTGACATCATTGACGACGACGCCATGCGCGAGACGGTAATGAAGGACACCCAGCCGACAAGGGTGCAAAGGATGCTTCAGACGCTACTGAAAGAGAGGCCTGACCTGCGGACACCGGCATTGACGGAACTCATCAAAGAGTACATCCCAGACCCGGAGCCTGTGAAGCAACAACAAGGGGTTGTGCTTCCAACTCTGGACGAACTCGGTGCTAAGTTTGCTGAAGTATCGGCCAAACCAACAAAGCAGAACATGGCCATCTGGACGGTTCTGCGCCTTGCCCTGGACGGCTACCCGTTCCGGAATAGTGAGTTCGCAAGCATCGTCGTGGGGTCATGCCCCCACACGACGGACAAAGATAACCCCGGAACCGGCAATACGCTGAACGTGGACACCGGCGTGCTCACGCTTCGCAAGCACAAAAACGACAAGCGTGGCGCCCGCGTCTACGAACTCCCCGAGTTCACGCGTGAATGGGTCGCAATGTCGATGCGCGTCTTCGGGCGCGTGCTACCAACTCTCGTTACGAACAAGAAGGGTGAACCGATGAAGCCGAACGCGTTGGGCAACTTTCTGAGCCGTCAGAACGTCAAACTCGGCTCGCAGACCGTCCGCCCGGCCATTACCACCGCAACACTCGCCTCAGGCGCAGGGCATGATGACAGGGAACGCCTAGCGCACCAGATGGGACATTCCCGGGGTGTCCAGATGGACAAGTATTTCAGGGGCGCTCTGGCGCCATGAGACCCAGCGTCTCAATTGGTTTTTTTGCGGGCTCGGCAGAGCTTGCAAAAAAAACTTGCGTTGTCAGGACTCGAACCGCTTTTAGAAAAAGCGTACCAAAAACTACCAGTGGCTCAATTGGTTTTCTTGCGGGCTCGGCAGAGCTTGCAAAAAAACTTGCGTTGTCAGGACTCGAACCGCTTTTAAAAAAAGCGTACCAAAAAACCGAGTAGAGTTCATAGTCGTGTGGAACCCTTAGACGGGGTTTTAAAAGGGGCGGAGCCCCTTTAGCGGAGCCCCTTTGGATGAATTGAGTCAGTTAAAACGTTCACCCCTAGTAGGAGAAAAATGATGACTGCAGAGGAAAAACTTGACGCTCAGCGTGAAAAGTCTCGAATTCGCCAGCAAAGGTTCAAGGAGCGTGTAATCGCAGAGGGTGGTATTGACGCGTACCGTGCAAAGATAGCCGAGTACCGAAGGCGCTATCGCGCCAAAAAAAAGGCCGCCGCGGACATCGATCCCCCCGGACACAATTGAAACCCAGGACACAATTGACTGCGTTCAGACATCTAAACGTTTTGTACACCTTAGTAGTAGATGACAACGATTTGCCCTTACAAGCGCAAAATTAAGAAACTCGAATCGAATGCCGAAGCGGACATCGATTCAGTATTGATTGCCCAGGACATCCAATATCCTGGACGCAAGACCATTTCCAAGTGCTACGCTGTCCATTCCCTAGACAAGGTCAAGGAACTCATCAAGACGAATCAGCAGTTGTACGAATTGGTTCAAGAAAAGACCCCAGTTGCTCTTTACTTTGACATCGAATGGGAGGGGGGCTTCGCCCCCCTTAACCCCCCGAGGGGGGCTGACGCCCCCCTTAACCCCCCGACTGTGGAGGGTGCGGGGTCTGTGGAGGGTGCGGGGTCTGTGGAGGGTGATGGGGGAGATCGTCTCGGTAAAATCCTGGGCGCCATCAATGAGTCCATCGAAGCACTCCTCGGTGTCAAAAACGCAAAGGCGTGGACACTCACCGCATCACGCAGTAAAGGCGACACGTTCAAACATTCATACCACGTGCATTACCCAGGAATCGTTTTCAGGAACATCAACATCCTCCACAGTTTCATGTACAAGTTGCTAAAACGCATGTACAGCAACCCGGAAAACAAAGACTTCCTCTTCTCTGAAAGAGAACCGGTCATCGATTGCTGTGTCTACAACAAATGGCGCGCATTCCGCCTCCCTGGCCAATCTGGCCTCGGGAAAAACTGCCCCATGACTTTGACAACCGACGAACACTTTAACATTCATAACTATCTCATTAACAAGTCAGAACATACCGTTGCCTTTGACGAAGTCCCAGGTTGTAAGTTGTCGAAGCAAACACTACGCGCTGTGGGGTCATGCCCCCACACGACGGAACCAAACGCTTTTGGGAAAGTGGGATCCACGCATGCTCGGGGTTTCACGAAGCCCATTAAAAAATCAACCGACCGCGTAGCAACTCCGACACTTCCCGAGCGCGGAATCGGTCTCCACAGGTGTCTCCACGAAGCGTTTCCAGAAAGAGAAGAGGTGATTCCTCTTTCCGCAATTGCACCCGAAAGTACCTATTTCATGTGGATGCAATGTGCGTATATCATGAAGAACAGCGGTGCACCCTTTGAACTGTTTCATCTCTGGTCTGCACAATCAACAACAAATTACAAGGGTCTCGAAGACTGTCAAAAATGCTGGAAAAATGTCAGCAAGGGGAAGCCCACGATTGCAAGTCTCTATTACATCGCAAACAAAACCAATCCACGGGTATGCGGTGAGATGACGAAGATCAGAGAATACGAGTCGTTTCCGGTCGTCGACTTCGAATGCCCAACGACACGATACACTGAACGGTACCTCGGTAAGATCGAATCCGATTCCCGCAAGGTATTCATTAGCGCAAATCTCGGGTGTGGTAAGAGTCATCAAATTAAGGAATTCATCAAGGAAAACCCAGACCTGACTTACGCAGTTATTTCACCGCGTATTACGTACAGTGAGGCCGTGTATGGAGACCTTGCAGATTGCGGATTCGAGACATACCGTGACAAGTACGTAGAACTCTCAACGCGCAAGCGCGTCATCTGCTCCATTGAGTCACTTCACCGTCTCGAGGACTCAAAGTACGATGTACTCATTCTTGACGAGATTGAGACCATCCTTGCTTCCATCACGTCAGAGACCAACTATCGGGAATACGATGCTAACATGAAGGTCTGGGAGAACCTCGTCAAAAAAGCAAAGAAGTTCTTTATCGCAGACGCATACCTTACACATCGCACAACAGATTTCTTCTCGAGAATCCCAGGTGAGAGCCATGCCATGGTACACGACTGGACGTACAGACCAAAAACCATGTTGCGCTATGAAGACCCCCGAGACTTCCTGGAAAAGTTCAAGGAACTCGCCCTCGCAGGTAAGCGTATCTACATGGTCTGCCTGTCAAAGAAGCAGATGCTCAGCACATTCGCCCCATTCCTCAAGGAAAACGGAATTTCCCATCTCATCTATCATCAACAGTCGGGTGACAAGCGTAAGCGTGAACTCCAAAACGTTGACGAGGTCTGGACTTCTGTTCAGGTCGTACTTACGACACCGACCATTACCATCGGTATCAACCAGAGCAAGACGGTTCACTTTGACCATCGGTTCATTTACACAGGTTCGCACTCCTGTACGCCCCGTGATACATTTCAAGCAATGTGGCGTGTTCGAGAGACGACGACGAGCGTCGACCATTGGTACTCTGACAAGCGCACGAACACTGTCGGAAACAAGGGTGAACCCCTCACGCACGCTGCGCTAACTGAGTTCCTCATTAAAAAGCGCTGGGACAACCTCCCGAATCGCATCGTCTCCGAGCCTCACATCCGTCATCTCGCCATCTGGAATCGCCTCGAAGAGAACATTTCAAACGTCGCGTTCCAAAAGTGGTTCCAGGCTATCATCGAGGAAAGGCTGAATTATTCGATTCAGGTTGTCAAGAACAGCAACGAGGATGCCATTAACTCTATCAAGGTTGAGCATGTCGAGTACGACGACATCCCTGTTCTCACTGATGACGAAGCAATGAGAATCAAATTGGCGCAACAAATCGGTGCAGAGGAAGAAACGCCTCAGATGGATATCATCGCTCTGCGCAAGTACAGGTTCATCGAGGCGCTTTTGGGAAACGACGGTCTGCCTACCACGACCGACTTCAAACCAAGCGCTGACCTATGGAAGCATTGTAAACAAGGATACAACCTTCTACCAATCAAATTCGCCAAGTGGGCTATCGAGGGGCTCCCTGAAGCACTTTTGAACCCGAAGCGTGATATCTTCTATCGTGATACAGTTAACCAGTTCGAGGTAATGCAAGCCCTCAAGAAGTTCCTACCCGATACACGCGGTGAGATGATGACAGAAGACCAACTTACTGGCCTTACCGACTATCTTACAAAAAACGCAGAGTCTCTACGCGCTCTTGCACGCATCGGTACTCGAAAGGCAGATTTGAAAACTCCCATCAAAACACTGAACGCTATTCTGGAGCGATTCAGTCTTCTAACCGTAAAATCAAGCCAGCAAAGGGTCAACGGGAAGCGTGAACGAGTGTATACTGTAGTTTCAGAGTTTGAGGATACTATGGCTTTCATCGAAAAAACCACGGTGCCACCAGTTGACCTGGAAAGTGCATTGTTCGGGAACCCTGCAGAGGTTCCATGGAAGTATGAGTAAACGACTCAAATTTTGCCATTAATCCACTCAACAATCATATCCCTCTTCAGCATAGTCGCCATTTTGCAAAGGTCAGCCATAAACGCTTCTGAAAACCCCACCTGTGTATAAAGCCACTTCAGCACTTCCAACTGATTTCGGTATGTACACGCTCTCATTGTCATCTCGCTAATTACTGGGGTTTCGTCAAACATCTCGTACATTTCCTTCGCTAACTCAAGGTGTCCATTACCGCACAACTCATAAAAGATCATTTGTCGGTCTCTCGAAGTCGTCTTTAAGTTCCTCACAATCCAACGCAAGAGACCCACACCTTCTTCAGTGCAGTTTGTTAGCATCGCTTCTGTCAACATCCATCGCTGAGACTTGCGAATTTTTAATGGCGCAAGTGCTTTCACTGCCTTAACATCATGCCTCTCAATTGCTCGGTAGAGGGCAAAAAGCGTTAGGTCTTGCTCATCAATCTCTCGAAAAAGCGCCTTGAATTTCTCATCAAATGTGTCCCCTGACACGCGGTCAACGTACTTTCCGTCCTTCATTCTCTCGTGTTGAGCGTAAAAGTCCAGCGCCTCTTCATACACCTTTGTAATTGACTTCCCACCCGTTTTCTTATCTCGAAACCAGCAATGTTTCGGGTACTTGTACGACCCTTTACCGTACAACTTTGTTAGGTATGATACTGGGGTCATTTCTACAATGTCCGGGGAAAACGTCTTCTCTAACAACCGCGCCCCTAACCGCATGTACAAGATGATAACAGGAATTTTTAGTATACACACAAAATCCCCAAAACTCCCCTTTTCCCCACCCTGGTAATTCCCCAACCCGCAGTACCCGCTAAAGTTTCGACGACTTTCCCCAAAAACTGCAGTTGTGTTTTGTACGCTGTCTTGGTTTATACATTTTACTATAGAGAAAAAGTATTAACCGAGACACCTCCACTAACGCTATACACACAGAATACCCCATAGTCTGAAATGGTGTACAAAATGATAAGAGCCCTGTCCCGGATTATACATTTTACTATAGAGAAAACCGATAAACCGGGACAGCTCCACTAACGCTATACACACAAAATCCCCAGAATACCTCCCAAATTCCCCAGATACCTCAACTATACCCCTGATTCCCTGACACTGCCCATAGTTAAAAGAACATGTGCAAAACGATAAGAGCCCTGTCTTGGTTTATACATTTTACTATAGAGAAAAAGGATTAACCGAGACAACTCCCGCTAATCCTCAAAATGCTCCCACAGAGCAATAATACCCGAAATTGCACTGAACCCATGGGGGGTACCCCATGGCTTTCAACCAATTATTGCAAAAATCGCTGTACAGCATGGGGGATAATTACCCGTTGACTTTTTTGGCAACATTGGATAATTTTTAGCAGGCAATGCTTGCTGAGAATTTCCCAGGTACTTATCGACGTCGATAAGTACTATACATACATTTTGTTTACCCGCTGACTTTTTTGGCAACATTGGATAATTTTTATCCCGTAATGCTTGCTGGGAATTTTCAGGTACTTATAGGTACTTATCGACGTCGATAAGTACTATACACATATTTTGGCAAATATATTTCACTGTTTTCAATATATTCAGAGAAAAATCACTGTTATAGTTTAATATATTTCTGGATATGATGATATTTCAGCGCGGCCAAAAATGTGTGTATAGTACTATACACACATTTTTGGCCGCGCTGAAATATCATCATATCCAGAAATATATTAAACTATAACATGGCAGAAGAAGTAAACACAGATTGCATCCAAAGCACCGATGCGCCCTCTAAAAGTAAAGGTGATGCACATGATAACATCAGTTCAAAGGATGTTTGCCGGCATTCTCATTTGCAACTCCCACCACTGCTGTGTGTGTGTGTTGCCCGCACGATTGGAGCCATTTTGCTGTTCGCAGCGCTTTGCCCGCGCCGCGTGACACCACGAAAGGCACGCATCCGGCCGCAGCACAACCTGGCTGCTTCCGGTGGAACCTACTCCGTCAAGATGAGCCTGCGGCCCTGAGAACTGCATCGACGGCTCGGCCGCCTTTCCTGTCTTCCGCAATCATCGACTGGATGGCCTCCCTCGCCTCCCGCAGGGCGTCAGCAGAGGTGCGCACACTGCGCACGGCAGCACTCCCGCTCAGGGGCGCCTCAGGCCCGAATCGCCGCGACGGCACCCCGGCGAACCAAGGCCGACTGTACGCCGCAGGCAAGGACACCTCCGATTCGGCTCCGTGTCCCGCGCGCTCTCCCAGCAGCGTGGCCACCTCGTCCCGCAGGAACATGGACTCCCCGTCCAGCATGATCAGGTCCCTGCCCGCCTCAACCATGGCGGCCAGGTAAGAGGGGTGGGCGCACGCAGGGCACGCTCGCTCGCCGTCGGTGTCCTTCAGAGCCAGCAGCCGCAGCGTGGGCCGCGCGCGGAGCAGCGCAACTGCGTCGTCAACGCGCGATATAGCGCTGCCTTGCACGTTCAGGTGCGTCAGCGAAACGAGCGGCTCCAGCTGAGGCGCGAGCGTTGCACCGCTCAGCCCGTTGTCGGACACGTCAAGCGCCCGGAGGCTGGTCATGCCCCGCAGCGGCGCCAGACTCCGAAGCTGCGAGAGTGCACGAGCGGCAGCCCAGCGAACTCATGGGGCGTTTGCGAGCGCGCGCGGGTGTCGCAGGCACTGTTTTGAACCGCAGTTGAAGCGGCTCGGACGAGGGCGCAGACGGCAACCCAGCAGCGACATTGACGCGCACCTTGTTCCCTCGCAGGTCCAGCGCGACCATCCCGGTGCACCCAGCCAGCACCGACACATCCGCGAGCCCCATGTCGCGCAGGTTCAGCCGCCGAACGCTCTCCAGGTCGTACTGGCCGCTGATGCGCTTCACGTCGTCCTCTGAGAGGGCGCTCCCCCCCCTGCTGGCCATCCCGAGCCGGGACCAGTCCCCGACCGCGCGCCAACCAGCACGGCCCGGGCAGAGAGGGAGGAAGGCGCGCCCCTGCGGGCCCGATTGTGACAGGTGGCTGCTGGCAGAGCCGCTTGCCGTTCCAAACCATCGTTGCTCGCGCCAATAGCTGTTGCTTCGCGCGACTTGCGTCCCGGCCCTCGACGTTGCACTTGCGCGCCCAGCGCACCCCAGCCCGCGCGTGCCGGAAGCGGTCAACGCCTGTCGGGCCTGAGCGGCCACAATGGCTTCGGCATCCGAGCTCCAGCGAATGGTGGACGCCGGACAGATTTCGCGCGAGGAGTTTCAGGCAGGCCTCGCCAACCTCTCGCATGGGCACGACGCTGCTGCGGAGCTGGCCGCCGAGGCTGCCATGTTTGCGAGCCGTGCCAGCTCGCACCCCCGTGACGCACGCGGCGACCACAGGGCTGCTGTGAACGAGCGTGCCGAGCGCGGCCCCAACCCCCAGCCCGCGACAGGCTCGCTGGCCTTCCCTGGGCCGGCCACGGCACAGAGGGGCGGAGAGGCGGACACGACGGAGCCAATCGCGCAACAGGGAGAGCAGCAGGGTCCCGCCGGCTCGCGAGGGGAGCGAGGGCCGCTGCGCAGGCCTGAGCTGCTCGACCCTGCAACAGCCCGCGCTAGGCTGGCCGCGCTCCGTGCCGGCCACAAGCCTGCCGACGACCCCAGCGGTGGCCACCCTCCGACTTCCGGGGTGCCCCCGCGTCCGGCTGCGGCCCCGCGCGCGCCTGTCATGCCGGCAGCAGAGTTCCTGGCGCGCGCCGGCGTGCCGTCTGCCTCGCCCGCAGGCCCGCCGCCGCAGGCTGCGGCAGGGGCCCAGCCCGCGCCCCTCGTCCCTCCCGGCGTGAGCCCCCCCGTCCTCCCCCCCCGGCACGCCGATCCAAGAGCCACGGCTTCCTCGGACTCGGCCAACCAGTCCAGCGTCGGCGCGCCGGCAGCAGGCGATGACGACCCAGCGGAGGGCGAGTCCGCACGGGCGGACTCGCCCGGCAACCCCACCCCCGCGAGGGATTCCACTCCTGGCGCCCGAAGCGCGCTGGGCCGCGGGCAGCGCCGCTCCGCCAGCCGGGGGAATGCCCGCGCGGGGCTCCAGCAGCAGCAGCGGCCGGGCGGCGCGCCAGCCGGCCGCCGCAGGCAGTCTTCCGGCGCAGCCCGCCCGGCCTCCGCAAGCAGGCAGCCCCGCAGAGCAAGCCTCGGCGGAGGTAGCGCCGGTGGAGGCCCAGCCGAGCGCGGTGCCACGTCATCCGGGGCGCACGGAGGAGAGGACATATACGAACGGCTCTACCGGCAGGGCGCAGGGCGGCGTCAGCGCCGCTCGGACAGGTCGCGCGCCGCCCTGGCGGAGGAACTGCGAGCGCGCGAGCTGGAGGCGTGCACGTTCCAGCCTCAGGTGAGCTCCGGCCGCGCGGCGGCCCGGCCGCGCGACGCGGCCGACGACGCGCGCAGGGCCGCCAAGCCGTTCGCCGACCGCGCGCGCCAGTGGCAGCAGCGGCACCGTGAGGAGGCCGAGCGCCGGCGCATCGAGCGCGAGCGCTCCGAGCTGGAGGCGTGCACCTTCCAGCCGCAGACCAACCGGTCCAGGAGGGCCGCGTCGGCCTCTCGCGTTGCCGCGCGCGGGGCCGCGGGAGGCAGCGCGCGCGGCGGACACGACGACGCGGGGCCCTCAGTGCACGAGCGGCTGTTCCGAGCCGCGTCGCAGTCCGCGATGGACGCCGACGCCGGCGCGAGCGCCGGCCCCGGCGCCGGGGCTGCTGGGGCCATCTCGCGCTCTTCCCGCGCTCCGTCCCAGGCGCTGAGCTGGGAGGCGAGGGAGATGGCCGCGTTCACGGGCAAGCCGCAAATCAACCCGACCTGGGGCCGCGCCGCCACGCCCGCGCGGAGCCGCTACATGCAGGCCGCTCGCGCCTCAGCCATCTCGCGCACGAGCGACCCCGCTGCCCCCGACGGCGGCCTCGGCGCCTCCCACGCCACCGCCTCTGGCAAGGCGGCGCCTCTGCCCACAGGCCTGGAGGAGTGCACGTTTGCCCCGCGGGTGAACGAAGTCCCCGCTGGCATGGGCAACGCGAGCGTGTACACGCGCGTGCCCGTGTTCGACAGGCTCAGCGGCGAGGCGAAGCGTCGCCAGGAGCGCCAGGAGGCCCTGAAGCGCCTCCACGCGAGGGAGGAGGCGGAGCGGGTCCAGCGGGAGGCGGAGGCGGCCAGGGGAAGGCGGCCGGACGGGGCCGGCGGGGCGGCGGACCACAGCGCTCTGCTCTCAGCCTCGGCGGCGCGGCAGTCGCGGGTGAAGGAGATGGCGGAGTTTGCGCAGTCGGGCGGGTCTCGCGGCGCCTCCGGGCGTGGCTTCGACAGCGAGGGGGAGGGCGGCGAGGGCGAGTCCGGGCGTGCCCCCGACGCCGGCGAGGCTGGCGGGGCCGGTCCCGCGCCCACGGCAGAGGAGCGGGCGCGTCGCGCTCGAGCCCACCAGGCCTTCATGCAGCGGCAGGAGGCGGCGCTCCGTCGGCGGGAGGAGCACGCCCAGGCAGTGCGGGAGGCCACCCAGCCGGCGTTTGCGCCCAAGCTCTGCAAGCGCTCGCTGGACCTGGTCACGGCCGAGGACCACGGCACCTTCCTGGAGCGCGTCCGCAAGACTGCGGTGAGGCAGGAGCACGAGGTGCTGCGAGAGCGGGCGACGAGGAGCCGCGACCCGCACTGCACCTTCCGCCCCGCAATCAACCCCGTGTCCGCGGCCATGCCGGCGCGCACCGCCGACGAGCTCAGCCGCGGCGACGCCATCCAGCGCGAGACCCGCATCCGGCTCGCACGGCTTCGCCTGGAGCAGTCGCGCTCGTCCGACGCGCCGTTCCGCCCCACACTCAACGCCAACTCGGCCGCCGTGGAAGGCCGGCTGCGCGTGCTGCAGGACCCCGAGGGGTACATCGAGCGCGTCCAGCGCGAGGCCGCCATCGCCTCCGACAAGCAGCGCCGAGCAGCGGCGGAGCGCGAGACCAAGGAGGTGGACGAGTGCACCTTCCGCCCGGAGGTCCACGACGCCCCCGCCTATGTCAAGCGCATCGCTCGCTCCATGGCCCTCACGCGCGTGGTGCGGCCCGCGCCCGAGGTGACCGGCCGGCCCGACTGGCGCTGAGCCTGGCGCTTCAAGGCTTTGTCTTCGTTCGCCGCGGCCCGGTCTTGTCGTTGGGCTCGTCCGGCGTTCCCGTGCTGGGTGGGCGACCTTGCAGCTGGGGCAACGCGGTTTGCGTGTGACGGTTCGTGTCAGAGCCCAGATTGGCGCTTCAGGCCGATTGCGAGCCCTGTTAGCAAGAGTGTGCGTGCGTCCATTGCCCGCTGCGCGTAAAACAAAACGATGCTCATTTTGCAGGAGTCGCGAAGAAATTCCGCTTACGCATCCTGGCGACTCCAACGCAAGCCGCAGACGACGAAATCGAGAAAACAGACGAGGACAATACACACTGCACGAAAAAATTCAAACCGTTCGCGGGATTTCCGAGACACGAGAGAGCTATTCCGCCGAATCGGCAACGACTCGCAGGGCAAGCGGCGACGAAGCAAGCGCAGCTGCTCGGGCTACGGGCTCTTGCCCTGCTCAGCGGAGCGGCGTTGGATTGCTTCGAAAGTGTCGCAGACGATGCCGACGAAAATGGAGGAGAAGAGCAGCGTGTTGAGCGCGATGAAGGAGAGGAAGTACGCCGCGGGCCAGAGCGAGGCCAGCGCGTCGAACGCGCCGAACATGATGTCGTGCCAGCCTTCGCCCACCAGGAGCTGGGCGAGCGTGGTGAGGGCCGAGTCCATAGAGTTGAAGTTTGCTCGTTGCGAGGAGTACACGTCCTGGGGCAGCGCCGTGAGGAGGCCGCCAAAGAGCCAGCAGCCCACCACAGCGTAGAGGAACAGTGCGGTGACCATCGCCACCAGCAGAGGGGCGTAGGCGGGCAGGCGCACCAGCAGCCCAAACACCAGCTGCCTGGTGGAGTGCACCACGCTGAAGAGCCGAAGCACGGGAAGGACGAGTCCCACGCGCGTGAGGCGGTCCGCGGAGGAGAGCGCCAGCGCCACGGCAGCCGACGCGTCGGTGCCCGCCGCGGGCGCCGAGGTGCCAAGCCCAGCCCTTCCGGCCACCGCCAGGGCCACGCTGGCGAGGAGGACCAGGAAGTCGCACCGGTTGGCGGCGGTCTGGAACCGAGTGCCCGAGGCGGGCCGGGCGTTGCTGCTCGCCGGGCGCCCTCCCGTCGAGCTGCGGTTCGGCTTGCTGGGCGCGCTGTCCTCCGAGGGCGGCGGCGACTTGTCCCCACCGGCACGCCTCCTGTCGAGCACCTCCTTGGCCCTGGCCGCAGCGCGCTCGCGAGCCGTCATTTCTGGCTTCTGGGCACCGGACTTGGCCCTTGACTCTGCCTCCGCCTTGCTTCGCCGCAGTCTCACTTTGGCGCCGAGCTTGGCCGCTGCCGTAAGCGCCGCGCCCACCGACGCCAGACGGACTGTGCGGGGCCCAGAGAAGAAGGTGGACCAGCCCACGGCGAGCAGCCGCAGGAGGACCTCGGCCGCAAAGGTGAGCAGCATCGCGGTCAGGGCCGCGTCCACCGCCGCAGTCCAAGTTGTGCCATAGAGAGTGACAAGCCACACGTGGACCACCACAGTGACTCGAGCGACCACGTCGAACGACACCTGCTTCTCGTTGTTGAAGAAGGCGCGAAGCCAGGCCCTGGTGGCCTGCAGCCGCTGGCTCATCGACGCAAGGCACTTGCCGCACGAGGTCCCGTGGCAGCTCCGCATGCACCCGCGCGCGGTCCTGGCGGCCGACTGGACCACGGTGCGCTCGTGGCCGTACTCGCCGTCCGCCAGGCGGAACTGCATTCGGTTCTTGAGCAGCTCGCAAAAGCGCACGAACTCGGCAACTCCGATGGACGCCGGCAGCGATCCCCAGTGCGACTCGCGCACCCCAAGCGCAGTGAAGAAGGACGCGTACTCGGACCGCTCCAGCTCGGACGACGCGTCGTCGTCCAGCACGACGAAGGCGATGACCAGAGCAACGCGCCGGCGCCACAGCAGCTTGCGCTTGCGCCGCTCGCTGAGCTCCGTGTACTGGTTCTGGAAGGACGCGATCAGCAGGGCGCTCAGCACAAACAGGCCCAGGAAGCTCACCAGCACGAAGTAGGGGCGCTGCACCGCGTCGAGCCAGGCAGAGCTGGCCGCCGGGACAGACCCCTCTCTCGCGTACCGCTCGTGGATGGTGTTCCAGTTCTCGCCAGTCGTAACGAAGATGAAGGTGGTCAAGAAGGCCGGCACGAACGACGCGTATCCGCGGCCGATCTGCAAGGAGCCTGCCGACCCGCCATCGTCGCCTATGGAGTCGAAGGACGCGGCCGAGGAGGAGGAGGAGGACGATGCTGCGGAGGCGGAGGACGACTGCGTGGCCCCCGCCGACCCCGACGCCGCAGCCGCCGCCGCCGATGCGGAGCTCGTGGCCGACGCCAGGTCGCCCCCGAAGAGCGCCAGGCTGATAGACGCCACCACGAGGAGGAAGCTGAACCACAGCGCAATGACCCGGCGGGCGTGCAGCACGGCGCGGCCGAAGGCCACCAGAGCGGCGCGCAGCGCCGGAACGCGCGTGAGCAGCAGCACGGGCCGAAGCACAGCCGACACGGGCAGCAGCAGCGCCATGCGACCGGTGGTGTAGAGCACCCGTGTTCGAACGGCAACGTCGGCAGCCACAAGCAGCAGCAAGAAGACCCGGCCGAACCAGAGCCAGCGGATGGAGCCTCGCACGAAGGCCTTGTCGACCGTGTCCTCGTCGGGCGCAGCGGCGCCAGCACCAGCGAGCAAGGCCTTGCTGCTGCCCGCCGAGGCAGGGCCCTCTGTCCTAGGCAGCGGGGTGGCCGGCAGGGTGCTCGGGGTCGGGGCCAGCGCGTCTTCGCTGTCGAACGAATCAAAGGCGCTGCTGCCCCCGGCGCGTCGCTCGGCCTCCGCGTCGGCCTTGGCTTCCGCAGCCTTTTGCCGAGCTGTGCCGCTCTCCAGGTCAAGAAGCGGCTTCCTGAGGCCCTTGCCGATCGCGAGAACCAGCGCGTCGAACAGCAGCACGACCACAAGCACGCCCTCAACCAGCAGCAGCCGGTTCCGCAGCGCCAGCAGCGCGGCCGGAACAGCATCGCCCGCCGTCGCCGCAGTCCGCCACACTTCCTCGTCTTGCACCTGCACCAGCCATCCAAGCGACGCCGCCACTGCGGAGGCGGCCGCCGCAACCGAGGCCGCCCACGCCGCGTGCGGCAGCGCGAGCAGGGAGGCGGCTTCCGCGCCGCTCCGCGTCGCCTCGGCGGACGACGTCGCCACCGCCACGGCGCTCGTGCTGAATCCGCCTGTCGAGCCGCTCACCGCGGCGGCGGCCGCGCCCCCCTCCCACACGGTCAGCAGGATGAGGGCCGCGCTTGCGCCGAAGACGACGGCGCGGTACCAGTCCGCCTCCACGACCGCGTGCGCGATGCCCCCGCAGGCCCTGCCGGCCCCTTCGTGCTCGACGTCCTCCAGGGCGTACCTCCCCGTCGTGTACATGGCCACGTAGCGGTGCGCGCGCACAAACACGTCAAGAGGCGGCTCGCTGTCGTCGTCAGCCGCCGCCGGCCGGGCAGCGAGGCGAGCGGCCATCTTGCCCGCCGCCCTGACTTGACGGCGCGCGCGGGCGCGGATGAGCCAGCGGCTGCAGCCGCAGCCTCGAAGAGGAGGGGAGCGCCGTCGGGCAGCGGGCGCTGCCGGCGACGAGGCCGATCCGCCCGCCTCGGGAGCCGCTCCGTCGTCCCCGGCAGCACCAGAGGCGCCCGCCTGCGCAGCCCTGGCCTCCCGCTCAACAGACGCCTGCATTGGGTTCGACTTCATAGTCACGGCCTGGCCAGGCCGCGGCGGGGCTTGGAGGCCAGCGCCGCCACCGCCTAGGCTGATGCCCCACCCCCCTGCCTTCGATCCAGGCGCCGCCGCCGCTGCTGCTGCAGCCGCCGCGGCCGCGGCGGCTTGCTCCTCCGCCTCCTCCCTGGCCGCAGCCGCGTCGATTCCGGCCGCGCTGTCAACCAGCCTCCTCACGAAAGGGTGGATCGTGGCGCGAAGCTCCTCCAGGTCAGCTGCCACGTCATCCACGGACACCTTCTCCTTGTGGCCGGTGCCCCGCGGCGAGCGCATGGCCGGAATGTCGCGCACCCGCGCGCCGGTGGAGCCGGTGCGGCGCCGAACGCGCGACGATGAGGCAAGGGCAGCGGAGGCAGCGGCTGCTGCTGCGGCGGCGGCGGTGGTGTCGTCGCCGGCGGGGGCGGTGAGGCTTCGAAGAGACGCCGCGGCCCGAGACACGGGCGGGCGGCGCGGGAGGGCGCTGGCGGGCCCGTGGCCGGGCCGGGGCTGCGAGGCGGCAGGGGAGCGGGCTCCGGCCATCGCGATGGGTTCGCGGCGGGAGTGCTGCCCGGGGAGGGCGGCGGGCGACGCCGGAGGCACCGCGCCAGCCGGCGACGCGGGCGCCGGAGGAGCGGTGGTCGATGGGGCAGAGGGGGCTGTGGCCGCTGCTGGGGGCGGGGGCGGGGGCGGCGGAGGTGGCTGAGACGGCGGCGCGCCGGGGGCCGGCTGGTCGACCCGTCCGGACAGCGAGCCGGTCGGCGGCTGGGCCGGTGCTGGCGGAGGCGGCGGCGGGACCGAGGCGCCCGTCTGGGCGGCGGAGGCGGGGGGCTTGGGCGCAGCGGCCGCAAGCCCTGCCGAGGCGGCGGAAGACGCGGTTGCCGCCGAAGCTTGCGCCGGAGGCGGTGGCGGCGGTGGGGGAGGAGGTGACGAGGTGGCCGCAGGGCCAAGCGCCGATCTGGGCACTGAGGCCGCGCAGGAGGAGTCGTCTCCGGACAGCGACCACGGCGAGGGCGGGCACGACGACCCGCTGTCGGACAGGGCTGGCGAAGCCGGCGGCGCGCCGATCAGGCTCGCGGACTCGCCTGTCGTCGCCCCGCCGACGCCAGGCTTTCGCTTGCTTGCCGCGGCAAACGCGGCGGCGGCAGACACCGCCCCGCGAGGTGCCGGGTCGGCGCCGGCCGCCCGTTTGCTGTCGTCCCCTACAGAGCCGACGGGGGCGCTGACCTTGTCCTGGCTGCGCGCGCCAGTCTCCGAGCTGGAACCAGCCCCGCCGCCGCTGGCGGCGCCAGCCTTGCTGGGGCCGGCACCACTGAGCGGGTTGACGGCCACGCTCACGATGGCGGCGCTGGAGGCCGACCCTGCCATGGCCGTCGCCTCCTTGGCAACGTCCACGTTGCGTCGGACCGCCGTTACGCAGGCCGACACCGCAAACCCGCCGATGAGAGCGGCGCCACAGGTGACGACGAACGCGGCCGACAGCCAGTCGTTGAGCGTGGTGCGGAGGGGCTGGAGCCGCACGCCCGACGACACCACGGCGTCCAGGCCGTTGCCAAGGCGCCCCGCGCCTGTGGCGGACAGGAGGAGGTCTGCGCCCGGCGTGGACACCCGCCCCTCCCCGCCCCGGGGAACGGATGTGGAGACCGTGAGCGGGGGCGTCGCGGCAGAGCCGCCCGAGCTGCTGCTTGCCGGCGAGGTGGCGGTCTCGGGCCCAGGGAACGGAACAGGCCCCGCGGCCGCCACGCCCACGCGCGCCAGGGACGGTCCCAGAGCGGCGAGCGCGGCGCTTCGGGCGCACTGGCCCGTGCCGGGCGCCGCCGCTGCCGCCAGGTCGGCCAGGGACCCGGAGTGCAGCAGCGGCAGGGCCAATGCCACGCGGCCAGTGACCCCCGAGCAGGCGGAGAAGGGGCCGTCTGCCTGCGCCGCTGAGGTGAGCGACTGCGCCGCAGCCAGCTCTGCCGCGACCACCAGCGGCCAGCGCTGTGAGAGGAGGGAGGCGGCGCCCGCCACGGCAGGGGCGCCGGAGCGGGAGCGCCGCAGCGACGAGGACAACACAGCGCCATCCATCGACGCGCGGAGGGGAGGCGGTGCGGCGGCGCCCGGAAGCATCGTCAGGCTGACTGCGGATCGGTCGCCGGACAGGCCTGGGCGGAGGTCGGGGCTGCTTCGGAAGCCGAGGGCGAGGCCCGAGTCCCCCGCCAGCACCGCACGGGCCCGCGCTGACGCGGACGTGGAGTGGGGCTCTGTCGGCAGGATCGCGGCCAGGAGGAACGCCTCCAGGGCCTGCGGCGGGGCGAGGGGCGCGACGAGGCTGGCGAGCAGCGAGGGCACGCCCGGCGCCGCGTCACCGAGGAGCAGGTCGGCCAGTGTGGAGCGCGTGACGAGCTGCGCAGGCGCGTTGGCGGCGGCGGCGGCGGCGAGGGAGGGGGCCTGGCCCTCCCACACGCCGACCGGGGTGGCGTCTGCTGGGGCCGCCGCGGCGTCGATCGCGAAGAGAGCATCGTCGGCTCCGCCGGCCGTGGCGCGGATGGCGGCCGCGGAGTCGGGGTCGTAGGCAGACGGCCTGCCGTGCGACGAGGCCAGCAGGCGGGGCGGAAGGAGCGCGATGGAGCCCGTGGACACGAGCGACAGAGCGGAGCTCGCGGAGGCGGCGGAGCTGCCGAGGGCCACGGCGGCTGCGGCAGGGGCGGACACCGCCCCCGTGACGGGGATCGTCACCGACACCCCGGCGGCGACGGCGGCGGCGACAGCGGCATCCGTGAGGGACGCGTCGCCGCCGAGGGCGTCGGCGGCCGCGCTGGCCGAGGCGCCGGGTCCCAGTGCGGCTGCAGTCCGCTGAATCGCCGCCGACACCGTGAGCGCATCCCCCGCCGCTGCGGACAGGCCGGCGCCGACGTCGGCCAGCGCCCGTCCCTCGCCCAGGTTGGCGCTGTCTTCGAAAGTGGCCCCTCCCGCGATGAGGGTGGACACGCTGGAGGGGAAGTAGTTGAGCAGAGCCGCCTCTGCCCCGAGCACCGCAACTCGAAGGCGGTTCAGGACTGCCGACGCGGCGCCGTCTGAAGGGCCCAGCGCTGCAAGGGTGGCTCTGCCGCGGGCGGGGGAGTCGCTCACAGCGAGTCGTGCGAGCAGCAGCTGCGGGGCGAGCGACACCGCGTCGCTCCACGCGTCCTTGAGCGTGTCGGACAGCTCCGAGGCGGGAAGCGACACCCCCGCCAGGACAGGCACGCGCGCCGGCGGCACAGCCCCCCCCGGGGCCCCGCCCTGCTGTCGAGCCTCCGCCCAGGCCTCATAGGCGTCGCTCGCTCCCGCGGCGCTGCACGGTCCGTCGAACGCTGCGGCAGCACCGAGCGACGCGTTGCGGGTGCAGCTCAGCCGGCCGGCGGAGCCCGCCGCCCAGCCAACGAGCGCGTGGAGCGACGCCGCCGCCGGGCGCGCCCCCGCGGACAGCGCCTGCACCTGCGACTGCTGGGTCAGGGCGGCGGCGGACGCGGCGAGCTTCGCGGCTGGGCTGTCTGCCACCAGCGTGTCCACGCGACTGGGCGACGTCGGGAGCGTGCCTGCGCCGCGCGGCGGCAGGGCAGCAGCCCGAAGCGCGACCGCCCACACAGAGGACGTTGCCACCGCCGCTCTGACCGGCTCTGCCAGCGTGACCGTGAGGGACGTCGGCGCCCAGCTGACGGAGGACAGCGTCTGCTGGCCCAGCATCGCAGCGGAGAGGCGGGCCTGCCCCTCGGACGCGCTGCCCGCGAGAGGCGCGGCCGCCGCAGCGGCGGCGGCGTCGTCTCGGGATCGAGCCGCCGCCGCCATGGCCGACGTCGCTGCCAGCGTCCACGCGAGCGGAGGCGGCGCGTTGCTCAGTGCGGAACTCGACTCAACGGCCACCAGCCCGGCCGCCAGGCCGCCCGCGGAGCCGCTGCCGCCGCCTCCAGCCTGCACGGTCGAGGCGGCCCAGGCAGCGGGGCCGGCGTCGGGAACGAGGTGCCAGCCCGCCAGCGCTGCGCCGTCAGAGGCCGCTAGGGCCGACCCCGGCTGCGCTGCCGACGGCACGAGTGTGCCGTCCGCGAACCACGCCACTGCAACGCCGCTCGTCGCAGCCGGGAGGGCGCCGAGCTCGGCTGCTGCCCCCGCCGCGGGGTCAGCGAGCGCCGCCAGCGACGGGGTCCCCTGCGTGCCGGCCAGCAGAGCGCCCGCCACGGCCCGCCCGTGGGCCGCGCTCGCGCCGGCCCCAGCGGCTGACGACGAGCCGCCCCCGTCCAAGGCAGTCGCCTCCGCAGCCGCGCTCAGCACCAGCAGCGCGGACGCATCAACCGCCGCGGACCCAACCACGACCTCTCCGCTCCCAGCCGACGCCTGGCCGAGTGAGTCCACGCGACACATGACGTCGGCACCGCCCAGCAGCCCCCCTCCCGCCCCGAGAATCGCGTGCCAGTCCCCGCTCTGCCGCAGTGCGGGCGCCGCTGCCAGCTGCTGCAGCAGCTCGGCGCCAATGCGGCGCTGCACGCCCGCCAGCTCGGACAGCTCAGACGGCAGCGTCGCTGACGGCAGCGCCGACCGCGCGGCCAGCCGCATGGCCAGGGCCCGTGCGGCCGCAGAGCCGGGGAGGCCCTGCAGCGCCAGCGCCTGGCTGAGGGCGCGGCCGGCGGACACGGAGATGCGGGTGCTGACGCGCGACGACGGGGCGGCAGAGGCGTTGCTCCAAACGGGCAGGGCCAGCGGAACGAGGAGCTGCGTTTGGCAGGATGAGCAGAGGCTTCCCGATCCTTCCCACGCCCCAACGGCTGATGCTGCGCTGACGGGGGCGGCAGCCGCAACGACGCACCACCGCGTGGCCGACTTGGCAGCGGCCGCGGCCTCGGTCCGATCGGCCCCCTGCGCGCCCGCAGCTGGAAGCAGCGCGCCCTGGGCCGTAGAGAGCACGGCTGGCCGCCCGACGACGAGCCCCACTCCCTCCGCCGACGCGGCCGCCAGCTGGGCGCGGCCTGCCGCCGCGTGGGTGACATGGCTTGTCGCGATCCCGGCCACGGCGTGGCGCGAGACGGCCTCGGTGGCCTCTCCGATGCCCGTCATGGCCCCTGTCCAGGCGAGCCCCACGACTGCAACGGACAGCGCGGTCAGCATCACAGACGCCAGCGTGGCTGCGCGAATGGCGCCCCCCCCGCCGCCGGCGCCCCCGCCCGCGTCCTTCTTGCCCTGCTTCTTCCCCGCCTTCCTCGACCCGCTCGACGACGCCAGCCGCGGCCGAGGGCGCCCGAACGAGCCCGCGAAACCGCCGGTGAGGGCCGCCTGGATGGCCACGAGGGAGGAGCCAGCCCCGCGCCCGGCGCCAGCGCCCGCCCCCGCCCCGTCGCCGCCAGCGCCCGCCCCAGACTTGTCCTGAAGCGCAGCGCCCCCGCTGCCCCCCTCAGCGGAGGCGAGCGCCAGCCCGCCTGCTGCTCGCCTGACCTCCTCCTCCGTGCCGACCCCGAGCGCCACAAGCTCGCCTGCTGCTCGCCTGACCTCCTCCTCCGCCGCCTCCCCGCGCATGCCCTCGCAAATGGACAGCAGCAGGACGAGCGTGGCCGCGCACACCCCGATCACCACGCTCACCGCCGCGGGCAAGAGCGTTGTGCGCGCGAGCGAGGCGCGCGGCAGAGCCACGATGACGGTCCACGCTCTGGGAAGCGGGCTCAGCGCGCTGGCCGCCTCGTCCGCTGCTGCCCAGGCCGCCGCATCGCTGATCGGCCCGCCGGCAGAGCTGTTGCGCAGCGCCACAGTCAGGGCCTCGGCCACAAGGCTCGTGGCGAAGTCGGACGCCGCCTCCACCCGCGCTCCTGCCGCCAGCACGTCGGGAGAGGGAGACCACCACTCCGAGGATACGTCCGCCGAGGCGGCGAGGCCTGCGCTCCACTCCCCCGCCTCGAGGGCGGGCGAGAACGGGGATCCGATGAGGCCGAGGTCGATCGTCGCGCCGAGCGACGCGACGGCGCTCACCCCGCCGGCGGAGGCCTCGGCGGGCAGCAGGGCGAAGGCGGCGCTGGGGTCGGCCTTGCTCCCCGCGGTCACGAGAGCGGTTTCGCGAGGGTACACGCCTCCCGCCACCTCCACGACCCAGGAGGGGGGCGCGAGGTGCCGCCTGACATCGACGCGGGCTCCCGAGAAGCCGGAGGGGCCCACGCCTGCCCAGACCCCGGCCCGCGCAGTCGCGGCGTCGCGGAGGCTGGTGGCGCCGGCGGGGGCTGTGGCCGCCGCGGGGGCGACCGAGCCCGCAGCCGAGGGCGCAGCCTGGAACCCGCCCAGCGACCTGGCCGCGGCAGCGTGCTCGCCGGCCCCCTCCGCCCACTCCCAATCCCACGCGCGCGAGCGCGCGGCGCTCGCTGGCCTGCCTTGCGACGGCACCCCGGCGCGGGCCGCGTCCGGGGCGAGCGCGGACGCGTGGTGCAGAGACGCCTGCGCGTGCGAGCGGGGCTGCGAGCACACCGGAACGGCTTCGACGGCGAAAACGGGAACTGGCCACGTCGCCGTCAGCGCGACGGGCTGCAGCGTGAGAGGAAGCGTCGACGTTCCCGTCTGCACCGGCCCCCCCGCCGACTGCTCCGCAGCGGAGCCGCTTTCCGCCGCCTCCGCACCGATCACAGACGAGGTGGCGTCCGTTGCGCCAGCACCCTCGTCCACCACGTCGAGGCATGTCCCCGCCATGGCCTCGGCTGCCGGCACCCCGTGCGCCACCAGCCCGGCGCGCAGCCGAACGGACAACGCCCGCGAGTCCAGCACCAGCGTCAGCGCGCCGACGACATGCCCTGCCGACGTCGGCCCGGCAGGCAGCGCCGCAGCGGACCCCGGAGCCACCTCCGCCTCTGCCGCCGAGGCGACCACGGGCACGGTTACGGCGATGAGGCCCTTGGCCGCAGAGCCCGCTGCGATCGACCAAGCGCTGGCTCCCTCCGTCCACACGGCCAGGGCATCCCCGACTGCGCTGCCCGGGGCCAGGTCCGGCAGAGCCTGGGCTTGGAAAGCAGTCCGGGTGGTGTGGCCCCAGGTGGCGGAGGCGCCGCTGCCGAGGCCGCGACCTAGCGCCGCGAGGGCCGCAGCTTGGCCTGCCGCCTCGCCGCGGCCGCCGCTGTCGCCGGCCGCGGCGACTGCAGCGAGGAGCGCTGCCGACACCGCTGCCTGCTGGCCCCGCTCCGCTGCCGCCAGGGTGCTTGCGCGGCTCGCGGGGTGCACCCCCGGGCCCGCGGGCGGCGAAGTCGCGTTGGGAGGAGGCGCAGCAGCGGCCTCGTCCAGTTCGCGCAGCAGCGCGCGCCTAGCGTCAGCGGGGGGCCCCGCGTCCGCCGCGGCGGTGGGGGCGGACCCAGCCCCGGGCTGCGGCGCCGCCGCGCCCCACGCGGGGCTCGTCACCACCGCGGCGGCGGCAGCGTCCGCCAACTGTAGCACGGCGCGGCCGCCGCCTGCCGACTGCGGCGCCCAGGCCGTAACCAGCAGGCCCGAGGCGGCGTCTGCGGACGACCCCGGCTTCCGTTGCTGCGGCCACGCTGGCTGCGGCTGCGCGGTGCGGGCCACGGACAGGGCCGCCCAGTGCCGCGGGTCCGAGGCGTCACCGCTGCCCGTCGCGACAGTGGTGAACGACAGTTCGGCGGCGACCAAGGCCCCACTCTCAAGGGTGCCCGTGGCGCCTGCGATTGACAGTTGCCGCAGGAGCCACGCTCGGGACGCGCTTGCGTTGGCGCCCGCCCCAGTCGCCGCAATGCTGCGCAATGCCTCGGCAGCGGTCGGAGCATTGCCCAGTGCAGCCCGCACTAGCTCGCCGATGCTTGCCCCGGTTGGAGTGCCGGGGCGCGCAAACTCCGAAGTCCCGACGCCGTCAGCCGCAAACGCCGCCGCCCACCACGCCCGACCAGCAGCCGGCCTGGCAGCGCGACGAACCATTGCGGCCGCAAAGCGAGAGAGGGGCGCCGCTGCCTCGTCCTCGGCGGCTCGGCCCAAGGCGCCCAGGCCAGCTGAAGCAAGGTTTCCGGGGCAGCGCACAATTCCGCTCAAGAGCACTCCGCTGTCGGTCCCGTTGTGGCCAGCGCAGTGCTGGAACACGCTTCTCAGCCAGCGCATGGCCGACACATTGGAGGGTTGGCCGGGCGGGCTGGCGGGCGCGGAGGCGCCGAAGTCCGGCGCGGCTGCGGGGGCGCCTGACAGCGCAATCGCCGCCCAGCGAGCCAAAGTTAATCCGTCCGACGCCGCCTCGGCCGCCCAGGCCCGGGTCTCGGCCGCAAGGAGCTTCGCTGATGAGTTGGTGGCCAGGATCGCTTGTTGGTGCGTCGCGGACGCCGCGGCTACCCACCCCAGGAAGGCCGTGGCGCCCACTGCGACCAGAGTTCCAAAAACGCCCAGGGTCCCGGCCAGAGCGGCCCTCCTGCGCGCAGGGGAGCAGCAGGCCGCGCGCGGCTCTTTCATGTCCACAGCAGAGTCCCTGGGGCGAGACACCGGCGGAGCACCGAGCTCGGCGTCCGCAGGTGCGGCCCGCTGGCCGGGCAAGAGGTCGGCCGCGGCAGAGGTCTAGCCAGACAGGACGCGCACGCGGCGTGCGTTTGACAGCCGCCGGGATTCGGCGAAGCTCTCGTGCAGCCTCCATGCCGCCCCGCCCTGGGGCTGCACGGCTGCTCAATCCACAGCAACGCTTGACCGGCCTGACCACGGAGCGGGGTTTTGCAGAGGGGCAGAAGAAGCTCGGAGCCAGCTACCGGCTGTTTCCGGGGCAGGATCGGGCCAACGCTGGCCGGCAGCTTCGCCGCGCGTCGAAGCCCAGCCGTCTGCGTACAGCCGGCCAGAATCGCCACCGCAGCGAGCTTCGCCAGACCTTCGTGAGGTTCGGCGGGTGTGTTCGGTCCCCGAATCAATCTGGTTGGCGATCATGACCTGGAACACACTCTGGGGAAAACGCGCTCGTGTGACTTCGATTCGGCCCGGCAACGGAGCAAAACGAGGGACTACACGGCAGAAGCACGCAAAAAAGACACGAAAATAATTTCTCTAATAGGAGGAGGCCGCGCCGCTCGCGTCGCTCGGCGACATTAGTTGCTGGCCCCAGCGCTGGCCCAAAACGCTTCCCGAGCAACGCGGCTCGGCGGTTGACGGAAGGCGCGAGTCCAAGCGCAGCGCTGCCCGCATGGAGCGCCGGAGAAGCTAGGAGGGCCGGGAACGGAGAGCTCGCAAATGGATCCGGCGACGGGTGTGGTTCCGGTGCCCCCAAGGCGCCTGGGCGGACGACACTGGCCAGGAGCTTGCGAGATCACGTGCGTGCTCAGACAAAAGTTGGCGCCCGCGCGCCCAATGCCTCTCCTGGGCCGAACGTCAGGCCTTCTCCCAGCTCAGGCAGGGCGCCATCTCTCGACGTCCCAAAGGTGGCCAAGACCGTGACGTTGGGGGGCTGCAGAACCTGCGCGGCGCTGGTTTGGAAGGAAGCGAAGAAGTCGGGCATCAACCGCAACAGCTCGGGGCGGCTTCGAAGGACCCACTCGTCCTCGTTCAGCGGGCCCAGCCTGTCCTGAAGGTCCCAAACCGTGGTGGTGAACCAGTAGGCGAACTCCTTGGCCATTCCGCGCCGGCGCTCGGCCTCAGCCTCGGCCGAGAGGCCGGCGCAGTGCTCGACGTTGTACCAACCTTGCCGAATTGCCGTCTCGGTTGCAAGGGCAAGCGGCGTGTTGCCAGACGTTCCCCACACGCGCGGGAAGACGCTCTTGAGGCCCACCTCTGTGAGCGCGTGCAACAGGTGTTCCACAACCTCCAGAGCCTGGCCGGGCACGCCTTCCATGAGGCCGTCGCAGACGGTGTGGTCTTGCGCCACGGAGCTCCACGAATCCTCCAGGTGGTGCGGCACGGCCTCCCAGTACCCGCTCACGATGGGCACGACGGCCTTGTGCCGGAACATGGCCCGGATCACTGCCTCCTGTCGCTCCGGGTCCGAGGCCAGGAATTGCGGCAACATGGACTCCAGCGTGTCCGCAACGCGCTCCAAAAACCCGTCCGACACCTCGGCCTCCGCGAGCAGCGTCACGCCCCGCGTGACGACCACGCGGTCGAAGCCAGGGTACTCGTCAGTCTCAAAGGGCCCCTCGCGCTGGTACAGGTCCGCGGGAACCACCCCGGAAGCTGTGGCCAGAGCGCAGCCCGCCAAAGATGGGTCTTCGCACCCCGCGGTGCTGTCGACGATGCTGAAGGGGTTTGGGCCGAGGATCGACGCCGCAGCACCGCACGACAGCGCCGCACCGAGCGCAGCGGCCAGGATCGCAGATGCGAGGTGGCCCATGGCGGTGGTGAGTCCTCGCGGGGCGGACCAGGAAGGTGACAGAGGGGCAGTGGACTGCTGGGACGCCCCGACTGGTGGTGGAACCTGGGCACCTCGGTCAGTCAGCAAGCCTGGTCGGTCGGACCCGGCCCGTCGAAAAACAGCGACGCTGGCAGTGAGCCAGGCGGCTGCGCAGGGAGAGAAGGCGCGCAGGGGCTGCAAGGCTGTGTCCCTGGCCGCCAAGGTGCGAGCCTGCACTTTCCTGCGGCGCCGGTGCAAGTTGTTTCCGCGCAGGTCAAACATCGAGCTTGAAGCTTTGCTGACTTGGCCGATCGGCTCAAGTTGAACGCGCGTTTTTTCTCTTCTTCTTCTTCCGCACCACCGACTAGTCGCGAGCAACCGGTGCACGCACGCAAGGACACTGGTCGTCGTTGTGCTTGTGACGCTGCCGGTTCGACCGCAGCGCCTGCTTTCTCGCGGCCAGCCCCTACAACTCCGTTAGCACAAGCCGCAAAGCTGCGGCCCACCTGTTGCACTGCTCGGGCGACGCCGCGAGCAAGTCTAGGGTGCGCCCGCCCCCGACAACAGACAGGCACGCGGCCGTTTGCGTCCCAACGCGGTCGAGCTGTCGCGAGAACACGGCAGTGGAAGCTCCCTGCACCACGCGAGAGCTGCTGCTCAAGTCGATGAATCCGGGCGTCGCCGCCAGGTCTCCAAGCTTGGCGCTGCGCCACCGTAGACGAGCCCCATCCAGCCACACGAAGCGCCGGTGCGGCCTTCCGCGCCTCCCGAACTTGAGCAGCACAGCTCCCCGGCACAGCAGCTCGCTGGCCGCAGCCAGCGCCGCCGCGCGCCGCGAAGGCGACATCGGCCCTCCTCCCTCTGCCCCTGGCGCCGCTGGCACGCCTTGGGAGGGGTTGCCGTCTGATCCACTTGTCGCCACACGCAAGGCAGGCGCCTTTGGGGGCGAGCGCTGCCAAAGCGCCTGCCTGAGCCGAAACCCAGGTGACGAGTGGCGCTCGGGCAGCGGAGCGGCTTGGGCGCCCCTGCCAGGCGACGGGCTTGTGCCCGCCAGAGACCGCTCGGCGGGAGCCACTCCAGCATGCTGGGGTGCTGCCATGCCTGGCGGCGGCGGCCCTGCCGCGTCGATGAGCTCGGCGGCGGTGCTGAGCGCGCCTGCTTCCTGTCGGCCGGGCCGCTCTGCGGGGAGTTCCGCGGGCTGCTCCGGCCCTGGCGCCTCGCCACGCGGCGAGGACTCGCCGCCTTGGCCGCCGAAGAAGGGAGCGCGCGGCGTTGCGGCGCCGTCGTCCGCGGCGTCCGAGCAAGGCGAGCGGCCCCCTCGAGCTCGCTGGGTCAGCCGCAGCTCAAGGCCCGGCGGGGCCAGGCCGCTGGCCGGCGACGAACCGGCTCGCGCCCCGCCGTCCGGCCCTCGGGCGGCGCTTCCCGTCCCGCCGCCCTCGACGCCGGATCCGTCCGGCTCGCGGCGAGTGGCCGATGCCGCGCTCGTAGGTGAGGCGCCGGCTTCGAAGCCGCTGCCAAGGGGGCGCGGCGCCAGCCTTCTCGACGCCGAAGCGCCGACGCTGCGCCCAGGCGAATCCGCCACCAGACCTCCGCCAGAGCCGCCTGGCCATCGCCGCGGCTGCCTCGCCTCGCTCGAAACAGCAGCGCCAGCGGTCACGGCAGCGGCGTCATCGCCACCACCGGCAGCCCACCCGCGCGCATAGCCCCGCACGCGCCCGCCCTCCGGAAGCGCTGCACCCCCCGACGTCGAGTCGGAGCCTCCCGACACTGCGCGGCTTCTCGCGGCGCCGCCTGCTTCGGCCAGGTCCGCGGGCTCGCCCGCCATGTGTTCCGGCACCCGGCCCGCCGCCGCGCGCGACCCGCCCGGTACGTCGTCCCGGCCAGGGAGCAGCCCGCGCCGCGCCAGTTCTGCAATGGCTGCCGTCACGCTGTCCATGCCAGCGACCCGCCGGCTCGCGCTCGAGCCAGCTGTCGCCACAGGGCGCGCTGCCGCCACAGGGCGCGCTGCCGCCGCCGCGGGGCCCGCTGCCATGCCCAGGCCCCTGCAGAGCTGGCGCAGACATCTCTCGACCGCAACCAGGCCTGCGACCGGGTCCTTGGCAGCGCCAGCGTGGGAGCCCGAGGCAGACAACTCTGCCCCGAAAGCGGCACGACCGCGCAGCCCTTGCAGGCTCACCTCGCCCCCGCACATGGCGCCCGCGCTGGACGCCACGGCCACGGCGGCCGCCTGGGCGCGGACAAGGTCTGCAGCGCTCTCTGCCGCTGCGAGCACCGCCTCCTCGACGCTGAGGCCGGGACGGGTCGCGAGAGCGCACCGCGCGACGAAGGTGGCCACCTGCCAGCCGCGGAGCACGCCCCTGTCCGCGGGCGACGGCAGCGGCGCGGCGGTCTCCGAGTGCCTCCTGCAGGGCGGCTCTGCCACGCGATCGACCAGCGCAGAGGCGGCGAAGAGCGACGCGAGGGCGCGAGGTGAGAGCCGCTCAGCAGTGCCGTGGGCTGGGTTGCCTTCGGGGTGGTCGGAGCCGGGGCCGCGCGGTGACGGCGGCGCGAGCAGGCCAAGTGCCCGCGCCAGCGCCAGCGCCTCCGGCCAGGTGACGGCCAGCACAGGGGCTGGCGGCGCGGGCCGAGCGGCGGCCGCTGGCCGTCCGCGCAGGGCCCCGCTCCCGCCGGCCGGGGCCCATGCGGAGGCCCTGCCGCCCTCGGACCCTGCCTGAGCGGAGGCGGCGGCCGGCCTGGTCCCCGCTGCCCCCCCGTGGAGGCGGCCTAACCCGTCGCTGTCGTCGTTGTCGCTGCTGCTGAGGGCGAAGCTGTCCCATGCCGAGCCTGCGGCCAGCGGCACACCGTCCGCGCTGCGCGCACCGTGCCCCCGAGCTGCTGCGCTCCGCACCGAGCGCTGGTCGGCGGCTGAGGCGGCTGGGCCGATCCGCCCGCTCGCCCTGGCGGCACGCAGCGCGTCGCCCAGCAGAGACGATTCGGAGGGGACCGCTGCGCCCGGTGCCCCGCCGGCCTCCGTCCCAAGCTCTGCCGCAGCCTCTGCTGCTCGGATCGCGGCGGGGCCCAGGCCAGAGTGACGCAGCCAGTCCGACGCGCCGGCCGCTCGCGCCACTGCCTTGCGGCGAACCGAGCGGCGGAGCAACCTGCCGTCCGCATGCCCCTGCCCGCCGCTCGGCAGAGCAGCGCCTCCTACCCAGGCCACCACCGCCGCGGTGGCCGGGACGAGGCGTCGGAGGGCTGCGCCCCAAGCGGCGCCGCGCAGTTGCAGCGTGGCAGCGGCCCATGCCTGCGGGTCGATGCGCACGGCGCTGCGGAGGACGTGGCCACAGACGAGGCGCCGAGCGGCGCCGTCCACGGACGCCGCGACCGCCGCAGCCGCGGAGGCAACCACTCGCCCGGGCACCACGGCGCTGGTCGACGGCAGGCGGCTGAGGTGCGAGGGTACGAGAGAGGGCGGCGCCCGGCGGCGGTGCCGCGCTGGGGGGGCGGGGGGCGCGGCAGCGGCGGGGGCCCACGGCTCAGAGCTCCCCAGGGGCCGGTCGTGCCGCGTGATGTGCCGCCAGGGGCTGCGGGGCAAGGCGCGCGAGCCTGCGGCCTCGGCAGTGACGCCGGCTGCAGGCGGGCGGGTTGCACCGGCAGCGCGTCGCTGGTGGTGGCGGCGGCGGCGTGCTCCTCGGCCCAGGCTGCCCCCCCCCGGCAGAGCAAGGGCACTGAAAGGGTCGGCGTCCGGGTGGAGGCCGTCATCCCAGTCTGCCACGGAGGCAATGGCTCTGCCAGCAGTCGAAGCCGGCCGCAGCAGGGCTCGGCTCGCGAGCCTGGCTAGCAGGCATAGAAAGCCTTCAAACGTGAGCGACGCGCCCCCCGACGCGCGCCGGCGCCTGGCAGCGGCGGCGAGGGAGGCTTCCGCCGCGGCGCCCGTTGCGGCCTTCAGCGCGGCGCCGGCCCAGCCCGGGGCCAGGGGGTGCGACGGGGTGCCGTCCCCGCCCGCAGACGTCGCGGCGGCAGCGACGCGAAACTCAATGGCCAGCTCTGCCGGCGTAACTTCGAAAGGGCAGAGCTCACCCGCAGGCAGTGAGGCCTGCGGCTGGTGTCGAGCGGACGCGGCTGACCGGGTCGTCGACGCCCGGCCCAGAGGCAGGGGCTGGGCCGCGGCGGGGCGAGGGGGCGGCCGGCGGCAGGGGTCGAAGCCGCTTGAGTCCGGAAGCAAGAGGCCGCAGTCGCCGAGGAGCTGCGCGGCGGCGGCAGCGGAGAGCGTGGGGCCGGCGGCCGCTGCGATGGCGCCGTCGCTCTGGGCCGACCGGTGGCTTGCGAAGGCGGTCGAGGCGGGGGGTGCGGGGGCAGGGGCGGCAGCCGCCTCCCTCCCGGCATAGTGCGCGAAGACGAGCCACAGGTCCAGCTCCCACACCGCGAGCGGCGCCGGGACGAGGCCAGCTGACTGCACCGGCGGCTCAACCGCCGACGCCGCAAGGGCCAGGGTCGCGAGCGACACTCGGCGGGGCCCGCCGGAGCCGGTGTCGGTCCCAGAGCCGGAGTCGGGGCTGGTTCCTTGCGCCTGTTGGGGCAGGTGGCTGGGGGTGCCGGCTGCCTGGGCAGCCCAGAGGGCCGCGCTCTCAGCCACGGCCCCCCTGCACCACTCCAGCGTCGGGCCGACCGCGCGACCCTCGCCCAGTGGCGCGCTCTGCTGCTGGCGGCCATGCGCTGGATCTGCTTGCTGGGCCGGCGGCCCGCCTCTGGTGTGGGCCACGTCGTCAGCCGAGCCGGCCCGGCCGTCTTCCGCACGGCTGCTTTCAGGAGCGCCGTCTCGAAGCGCCGACACGCGCCACGCAGCTGCTGCATCGGCCACCGCTGACTCGACCACCACGCCACGGGGAGCGAGGCCGAGGCCGATTGCCGCTGGCACCCCGTCAGGCCACTCCCACGCCCTGCCGCCATGCCAGCTCCTCCACCTGCTGGCCAGACCATGGGACGGCGAGAATCCCGTCCCCGACTCTGAGCGCGCCCACGCCGGACGCACCTTCACCGGTGCAGGCAACAGCGACAGGGCGTGGAGAGACTGCGCCACCGAGGCGACTGAGGCGGCGCGATCGCTGGCCGGAGGGGCTCTCCCGCCCGCCTCACCGCCGCCGCCGCCGCCGCCGCCGCCGCCGCCGCCATCGTCGGCGCTGGAGCGAGCAGCAGCCTGAAAGGCAGACCTACCGGAGACTGGCTGAGCAGGGCGCGGCGCCTTGACCGCCCAGCCCTGACGCGGGGAGGGATTCGAAACGACGTCGCTTGCGCCCTCGCCGCCCCAGCCGGCCGCAGCCGGTGTCCTGGGGGTCACACCGAAACGACCCTCAGGCTCCCCGCCTGTGACCCCTCCCTGGCCCCGCCAGGCATTGAGCCGGCCAGAGGCTGCCCACGCGTCGCCAGCCCACCCGGCCGGGCGCGGCTCTGCGCGGCGCCCGGGGAGGCGGATGTAAAGCCGCAGCGCCTGCTCAGGGCCAGGCGCTGCGTGCACGCTGGCCTCACTGCTCTGCCCGTCCTTCCCATGGGGAGCGTCGCCCGCGCCGCTTGCGTGCTCGCCGTGGGGGCCTACGAGCCCTGCCACGGCCGTGATATGCATGTGCTCTGGCAGAGCCGTGCCTTCGTCGTCGCAAAGCACTGCGCCCTCCAGCTGGGCCCCGGCAACGCCAATCAGCGAGCAGGCGTCTCTCAGTGCGGCCTGCACCGTGAGCCCAGCGGTGATTTGGAGCGACACGCAAGGCGCCCCCACGACGGGACCCAGCGCACCGCCCCAGATGGCGACTTGGGCCGCCCGAGAGGCGCCACCGCCGGCCTCAGGGCAGCGAGCGGAGTCTGCGCCAGTCGCGCGTGCTGGGGCCGCGCCTCGGCCGCTGGCGGGCCGCACAACCAGCCGGGGCATGTAAGCGTCGACTGTGTGCCGCCGCTCTTGCACTGCGGACACGGCGACTCCGTCGTCCAGGCAGAAGACGAAGGGCCGCGGCACACCTGCAACTGCTGCATCGATGGCAGTGCGGGCGGCCTGCAGCGTGTCATGCAGTGCGACATGAACGAATCCCAGCACCTGCCCGCCCCAGAGCTCAACAGCAACGAGCTCTGGATCTGCCAGGTTGCGCGGGGGAGGAGGAAGAAAAGCGGGGCAAGGGCGGGGTCACGACAGCAGTTGCGCACGGGCGTTGGCGGCGCGCCAGGCTTGCAAGCTTGTGGCCGCCGCTGTGCAGGCATTTGGCCACGCCTCAGCATCCCCGCGACATGAAGTCTCACCGTCTCGAGCTGTGCCCTCCTCTGCGAGGCTGCGGAGGGACTTGGCCGGGCGCAGCCCTCTCATGCAGCCCGCCAGGTCCTCGTGCCGCGCGCCGCAAGGGGCACGGCGGGGCGGCGAGCGGAGGCCAGCCCCTCCAAGGCCAGGCCACAGCCTGCCGGACACGCAGCCGGACACTGGCGCCAGCGCCTGATGGCTGGCGTTCCTGCCTGGGTGGGTGGCTGTGGGTGACTGCATGTCCGGGCGTGCGCTCGCGCTCGGCTCTGCAGCGACTGTCGCACACGCAGCCGTCCGGCGGCCGCCGAGGCGCAGCAGCTACCCTCCACGCGAGGCAAGGTGGGGGGTGAGGAGCGCCGCTTCGACGGGGTGCTCTGTGTTCATTGTTGGGGGTCGGCAATGGCGCATTGCCGCCTACATCGCGACTCTGTCTGGTGCACTCTGAGCGGCCTCCCGACTCTTCAAGCGGAGGCGGCTTTGGATAGTGAGCGCGTGCGTCGCGGCGGCTCGCCGTGTCTTGTGTGCGGTTGAAGCCGTTGCGGGCCCGTGGCGAGGTGGCGACAAACAGGTAGTTCGCAGGCTCAAGGGGCCGGCCGAGGGCCGGGAACGCACACACGCAAGCCTGTCCACGGAATGACACGCATCCCAAGCATTGGCGCGCACCTGCGGACCCCTGGGGGCACGCGCGGCGAGGGCTTGGGCACGCGAGAGCAGGCAAACAGAGAGAGAGATGCCGCAGCCACGCAAGCAGGCGAAATCCACCCGCCTGGCTCAACGCCAGTCGGTGGTGCCGATGCCGCGCTTTCCGGAGAAGAGATGCTTGGGCATCTTGGTGCCGATGAACCTGTCGCCCTCGCCCTTGCGCCCCTCGCTCTGCATCTTCTTCTGGGCCCGGCGGCTGGACTTGATGGCTCTGCTCTTCATCTCCAGGTCGCGGAAGCCCTCGCCCTCCTGCGGCGCGGCCACGCCCTTCATGACGGACTTGGAGCGGCGGCGCTTGGCGCGCTCGACACCCTCGTCCATCTCCACATCGCTGCCGTCGGCGCCCTCGCCGTCCTCGGGCCTGCGGTCCGTCGAGCGTCCGCGCTTCCCCTGCCGGCGCACGGGGGCCGCCTTTGCCACCGCGGCGGCGCCGCTGGCGTCCATGCCCAGCGTCTCGAGGTGCGCTGCCAGGCCCGGGCGGGTCATGGCGCGTCCGCGCACAGTCTTGGGCATGACCGCCGAGTTGGTGGCCTGGCGCAGGCGCGACTGCATGGAGCGGACGGCGCGCTGGCCCCGCACCGCCTTGGCGAGACGGGCCTCGGCGATGGCCTCGGCGCGCTCCAGCGGGGTCTTGGCGGCCTCGAGCGCAGACGCAGCGGCTGCCTCGCGCGAGTAGCGCGCCTCGAGGGCGGCCTCCTCAGCCTCCAGGGCCTCCAGGCGGGTGAGGATCTCGGGGTCCACGTAGTCGACGACGTTGCGCCCGTCCATGATCTCCGGCATGACGTCGCGCTTCCAGTCCTCCTCGTCGAGCAGGTAGTTCTTGGACATGTCGGCGCTGTACACGCCCACGCCGCCCTGCTCGCGCTCCAGGTCCACCTCAAGCTTGCGGATGCCCTCCGTGCGGCTCGAGGCGGCTGCCGCGGGGCCGGCCGCCGAGTGCGAGCTGGCGGCGGCAGCCGCAGCAGCCGCCTCGTCGGCGTCCATCGGCAGGTCCTCGCCCGCCGCGTCCGCAGCGCGCGCGCGCGCCACGGACGCAGGGATGTGGGAGGGGCGGGCGCGGGTGTCGCGGGGCTTGGGCATGGTCACCACGAGACGGTGGCTGACCTCGGCGAGGCGGGAGCCGGCCTTCTTGGCGTCCGTGCGCGAGGCGAGGAGCTGGTCGCAGGCCTCGTTGCGCACGACCATCACGCCCTCCTCGGTCACGTTGGAGAGGGAGGTGATGGAGGCACCGGCATCCTTGGCCGTTGCGGCGATCTGCAGTGAGCAACAGCGGCAGCGGAAGGCAGCAGGCGAAGAACAGCGTCAAGGGGGGCGCGGCGATGCAGGGCACGGAAAGGCGCCTGGTCCCGAAGACGATGGCGCAGGGAAACAAGGACAGCGGACCGCACGAGCACGAGCACAAGCACGGGCGGGAAGGAGGGAGTGTACCCAAACCGTGAATGGGCCTCATCCTTGGGAAGGAGAAGGGCCCACAAACCGCGGTTTGGACGAGGCTTGCGCCTGGGTGTTGGCAAGCGTTTTAGCCCACTGCGCCTGTGAAGGGCACAGCAGGAGGTATTCCTGCCGGAATGGCGCGCAGTGGCAAGGCGGGCGGGCGGGCGGGGCAGGCAGGTGGCGGCGGGGCTCGTCCGCGCGGTCTCACCAGCGCCTTGGAGGCGTCGTCGAGCGTGCTCATGGGCTGGAGGTCCGTCTTGGTGCAAACGATGGTGAGGGGCTTGCGGGCGAAGAGCGGCTTGATGGAGTCGAACAGGTCGCACTGGGCCTGGATGGAGTGGCCGCAGGTTTCGCTGATGTCGAGGAAGAAGAGGATGGCGGCCTGGAGGTGGGCAAGCGCCGTGATGGACTGCATCTCGATGGTGTTGCGCGCCTCGAGGGGCTTGTCAAGGATCCCCGGGGTGTCGATCACCTGCCACGGCACGTAGCGGTAGTCGCAGTGGCCCACGAACAGGGACTTGGTGGTGAAAGCGTACGGCTGCACGTCCACGTCGGCGTTGGTCACCTTGTTCATGAAGGAGCTCTTTCCCACGTTGGGGAAGCCGCACACCAGCAGGGTGCGCGTGTTGGGGTTGATGGCCGGGAGACGGGCGAGGTGCTTGCGCACCTCCTCGAGGTACTCGAGCGCGGCCTTGTGCTTGCGCACCACAGTGCACATTCGCCCGAGGGCAGCGCGCTTGATGTGCTTGCACCGGAACGCGGTGTCGCCGTACTTGAGCGCGCGCACGTAGTCCTTGCCGATGGCAGTGATGATGTTCTTGGCGCCGTTGACCTGGCCAAGGGCGAGCTTGTAGTGGTCCCGGTCGTAGAGCACGTTGATGAGGTCGGCGTAGAAGGGGTGAATGTCGTCGAGGCGCGGGAAGTCCGTGACGATCTGGCCAAGCTTCTCCTCCCAAAAGGTCTGTGCGAGACGGACCTTGGTCATGTAGAACTCGCGGACGCGGGTGATGTGGAACTGGGGGTGAATTTGGGTGGCGCTCTTGCGCATCACGCGCGAGAGCACGGTGTCGATGAGCTCATGGGCCTTGGCCACGGGCTTGACCGCCTTGAAGTCGTACATGACTCCTCAGACAAGCGAGCAGGTGCTTGCGGGGCGCCGGAGCTGGCCTCGGTCGTGCGCAAGGCTCGCAGCCTGGAAGTGCCAGCAGTCGAAGGCAGCAGAGTCGGAGCGCTTCCGGCTCTGCTTCCATCGTTTGCAGCGGAGGGGTTGCCTTTCGCCTCGATTGCGGGCGCCGTTCCCCTGCCCCGGCCGAGCGCGCAACGTCCTCGCCCACCCAAACACCACCACACTCGGACGGTGGTGCGCGACGGGCTGCGTGCGGTTGTCCCTTCGCGCGCCCTCGCTGGGCCAGAGTGGGGGCAGCCGCGCGACGTTCGCAACCTGGCCTCGCGCTCCCAGAGTTGTGCGGCCCCGTGTCCCGGCCCGCTGCTGCTCGGGAAGCTGAGGGCGCACCGAGGGCGGCGCGTGGCGCGGCGAATGCGGGCCGTTCCCGTCCCGCCGCTCCGCCCTGCGAGGCCGGCCGGCAATCCCTCCCAGCAGCAACCTCGCGCTTTGGCAGCAGGCGGCTGGCTCTGCCGGAAGCCCGCGTGCGAGCTCGACGCCGGCGGGTCTGCGGCGCGCGCGGCCTCTCGCCGGGCGCGCACGGCGCCCCTCCTGCCCGGCGGCGCGAGCGCGCACGTGATGATGCGCCGTGGCGTCTCCCGCCCCACCGCGTCGGTGGTGGCCGCTTGCAGGCGCGCGGCGGCCGAGGAGGGCTTGCTCGCGCGTCCGCTTGTTGCCGGGTTCGTCTCCGCGGCGCGCGGCGGCCTGCCCGCCCGGGCGCCCCGCGAGGCTGGCGTCCTCGCTCCAGCGATCGTGTCTGTGGCCGTGGGGCGCCGCTCCGTGACGGACTTTGGCGCGTCCAACCCGCTCAAGATGCCGGCGCTGAGCCCCACGATGAGCAGCGGAACGGTGTGCCGCTGGCTCGTGGCCGAGGGCGACGCGGTGTCCGCGGGGGACACGGTCGCGGAGATCGAGACCGATAAGGCGACGGTGTCGTACGAGGTGCACGACGACGGCTTCATGGCCAAGATCCTTGTGCCGGGCGGCTCCGAGGACGTGCCCGTCGGCACCGTGCTCGCCCTCATGGTGGACGACGAGGGCGACCTCGCGGATGTCCAGTCGCACGACTGGTCGGCCGTGCTTGCTGCGGGCAAGGCCGCGTCTGGCGAGACGAGCAAAGCCGAGGAGGGCTCGGCGCACGACGGCGCACGCGCCAACGCGTCTTCGGCGGCCTCGTTCGGGAGCAAGCGCACCTCCCCCGCCGCCGCGCACCTGGTTCGCACGCACGGCCTGGACATCAGCGCGCTCGAGGGCACTGGGAGGCACGGCGTGGTGACCAAGGGCGACGTTCTCGTGATGATGGGCAAGGCTCCCGCCTCGGCGCTGCCTCGCAAGGCGGCTGGCCACGCCCCGGCCAGCAAGGCGCCGCCCGCGGCGGCTCTCAGCGCTGCTGCCAACGCGCCGTCGTCGACAGCCGCGGCTCCCGCCGCGGCGGCGCCCCCCGCGCTGGCCGCGGCCGTGCCGCTGGACCAGATTGTCGACCTGGGCGGCAACCTGCCCCCCGCCGTGTTCGACGCGCCGGAGCGCCCCGCTTCCGCGGCCCCCGGCGCCTTTGAGGACGCCAAGCCGTCCACGATGCGCAAGGTCATCGCGGGGCGCCTCACGGAGAGCATGAGCACCGTGCCGCACTCCTACGCCGTGATGGACTGCCGCATCGACAACCTCCTCGCCCTCCGCCAGCGCCTCAAGGCCGTCGGCGTCAACGTTAGCGTCAACGACCTTGTCATCAAGGCCGTGGCCAAGGCGCTGGTGGCGGTGCCGGAGGTGAACTGCCGATTCGACGCCGAGTCGGGCACCGTCAAGGCCAACGACTCCGTCGACATCAGCGTCGCCGTGGCCACGGACGGCGGCCTCATCACCCCCATCGTCACGCACGCAGACACGCTCGGCCTGGCCGGCATCAACGCCGCAGTCAAGGACCTGGCGGCCAGGGCCCGCAAGGGCAAGCTCGCGCCTCACGAGTACCAGGGCGGCTCCTTCTCCGTGAGCAACCTCGGCATGTTCGGGATCGACGAGTTCACCGCGGTCATCAACCCCCCCCAGGCGTGCATCCTTGCCGTGGGCCGCGGCGCCCAGCGGGCAGTTCTTCCCGCAGACAACGCGGCTGTGGCCGCGGACGTCGATGACCTCGGCGACGGCCCCGCCCCGGGCGTGACGCCCGAGCTCGCCACCGTCATGTCCGTCACCATGTCCTCCGACCGCCGCGTCGTGGACGACGCCATTGCCGGCCAGTTCCTCGCCGCCTTCCGCCTCCACTGCGAGACGCCCGACCTCCTCATGGCCTAGGCGCGAGGCCAGACGTCGCCGACCGTCTGCGTGCGGTGCCCTGCTGCTGCAAATTCGTCCGACTGCCTCCATAGCGCAGCGCCCTCGCCCACACTCTCGCCCACTCTCGCACTCACGCCCCCGCCCGCAGCGCCCTCGCCCACACTCTCGCCCACGCCTACGCCCACGCGCCCGCCGGCAGCACTCGCCAACATTCCCTCCCGCAGCGCACGCCCACGTTTCCGCCGGCAGCACTCGCCAGGCTCACGCCCACGCATCAAACAATCTCCTGGCGCATCGGCGGCGTGTTAGCAGCCAGCGTGGCGAAGGCACCGCGGCGACCAAGGGCGAGCCCTTTGCGATGGCCAGGGCGCTTGGACAAGAGACTCGCACGGGCCAGCAGCGCAGAGAGAGAGAGAGAGAGAGAGAGGGAGAGACAGGGAGCACGCGGGCGGTCGAGTGGGTGGCGGTTTTTGGACACAGGTCACGCATGCGACGGCGGGCAGCAGCGCGCGGCAGGACGACACAACACCCTGCCTCACGCCTCCACATCGGCAGCGGCGGCAGCGGCGGCGGAGTCAAGGCCCACGCCGCGAAGGCGCAGGATGTCGGCGGTCGCCTCGTCCACCGCAGCCTGGCTGGGGCGGCCGGAGGCGGTGGGCTTGCACCCGGCGAGGTGCACGAACTCCTGCTCAGAGCAGCCCAGGGCGTCGTGCGCCACGGAGGCGAAGCCCTCGTCGGCGAAGAGGCCTGCCTGCTGGATCTCGAGGCGGGTCAGCCACTGGTGGTCGTCGTACTGGCTGGGCATCTCCACGCGGCCGTCCAGGATGTCGGCGCGGAAGAGGAACACCTTGCGGCCGTAGCTCTGCCGGCGGCTCTGCTCCTCCTCGTCGAACGGCTGGAGGTGCACGGCCATTGGGCCCGAGCCCACGACCCAGAAGTTGATGTCTTGGCCGAAGGCGTTGGTGGTGGACCGGTGCACGGCGGCGGCGAGCGGGGAGAGCTTGAACCCGTGGGGGCTGAGCACGGGGTCGGCGGTGAGGCTGGCGGCGTGGTCGAAGGCGGCGCCGGGGAACACCCAGCGGCCGGTGCTGGCCTCGCGCACCACCAGGACGAGGCGGTCGGCGAAGGCGCGGTCGAGGGTGCGCGTGTTCCCGAGCTCGTCGTTCTTGGTGGTGCGGGGCACCTCCCTGGTGGAGCTGGCGACGAACTGGGAGGCGGCGCCGCCTTCGCCGCGGAGGGCGGAGGCACGGCGCTCGAGGTCGTCGGCGCCGTACTTGGACTCCGTCTCTGCCGCCTCCTTGGCCTTGCGGCGGTCCTTGGTGGTGCCAGGCCCGGTCTCGTGCGCCGGCCCGGACTCGTCGTTGTCGTTGACTCCTCCCCCGCTGAGAGCCGCCTCCCGCTTGCGGCGCTGCGCCTCGAGCGCCTCGGCCTTGAGGTCCTCCAGCATGCGCTCAAGCTCCGCCGGGGTCTCCGGCTTCTCGGCGGCGCGGCGCGCGTCGCGAACGGTGCGGAAGGCCGTCTCCCAGGGCATCTCGTCTGCCGTGATGATGGGGGGGCGCTCGAGCATCCTGCGGGGCCGCGGGCGCGCAGCGTGACAGGGAGAGGCGGGCAAGGCGTGGCGCGCTGAGCGCGGGGCGCGTAGGGCGCGTGGCGCGCTGAGCGCGGGGCGCGTAGGGGGCGAGGCGCGTAGGGGGCGGGGCGAGACGGACGGCGGGCGCCTCGCCGCGGGCGAGAAAGCGACGCGGCTGCAAGGGCGGGGGGCCGCGCAGTGTGCCGCTTGCGCGCAGCGCAGGGGCAGCGCCGCACCGAGCTCCAACCTCCGGCATGTGCGGGCGCGAGCTCACGTGGCAAAGTGGAGCTCCGGCGGGTTGGCGAAGCCAGCGGCTGCCTCCTCGAACGCGGCGAGCTGCTCCGCGAAGGAAGTCTTCTTCGCCGTGCGCAGCGCCAGGTTGTTGTGCGCGCGCAGGAGGCGGGGGTCGTTGCTGTCCTTGTACGGCTTGCCGTTGCGCTGGAAGTCGTGGTCGGGCGTGGCGGTGAGCACTGCGAGACGGGAAAGCCGACCAGAGGCAAATACCAAGCGAGTCAGCGACAGGCAAGCAGCAGCAGGCGCTCCGTCGCATCCGCACACGCACGGGCCAAGTGCGTGTCGCGGCAGCGGGGAAAAGTCGGCTGCCGCCGTCGGTGGCTGGGGCAGCGGGGGGGGCTGAGCGCGATCGGCGCCAGCTGCGTGCCGCCCATGGCGGGGCGCACGCAGCGGAACCGCGTCCCGGGCGGCCGACTGGCTCACTCTTCGGCCTGCGCTTCTGCTTGTGGTACGGCCTGGGCCGGTCCCGCTGGCCATACTTGCGGGAGTAGGCTCGCGCAGGCGCCGCGCCCGCCGGCGCTGGGCGAAGCGCGGCGGCAGTGGACGGTGCCGCGACCCGTGCCACCATCCGGCTCGAGGCCAGGGCGCTCCCTCTTGCTGCGCGCACGGCAAGCATCCTTGGGCCAGCGACTGGCGGCGGGGCGCTCCCGCGGGCACCCGTGCGGGCTCGCCAAAGGGCGATGGCAAGCGATTGGCGACTGGCTGGCGTCCCGGCAGAGCCAGCGCCGCCCGTGCAACGTTTGCTGGCGCGGCAATATCTCGCTCCGCAGGCGTTGCGGCAACCCATGGCGCCGGCGGAGCGCACAGCAGAACCGGCAATTGGCCGCGAACGCTTGTCGGGCAGGTGGTGTGCCCGCGCGCGGCCAGAGGGTGCGCTCCCCGCGACCGTTCGCGCGCTTGGAAGCGGTTGCCGGCAGGAGCGACCCCGCGAGTCCTCTCCAGTTCCCTCCGAGCCGCGAAAGCCCGGCCCTGCTGCCATGCAGCAGCAGCCCTTCGAGGTGGATGCGAAGACAGTGGCCGCGCTGTCAGCGCGCGACGGGGCGCCAGCGCGCTCGGACTCGGTTGTCATCGGGCGCCAACCCGTGCTTGAGGAGCACTCGGCGGTTGAAGCTGTGCTGCGGGTGAAGCTGCACGCGTGTGCGATCACCGTGGCCGCGGTGTCGATAATTCTTCTCATTGCGTCTATGGTGAGCCGCGCGCGCCCCCCTGCAGTCCCGCTGTGGCATGCCGGGCTGGCGGCGTCTGCGTTCGCGCCTGCCGCGTCCCTCCGCTCTGGCCACCGCCCTCTCCTCGGGCTCGCCCAATTCCCCGCCGCCGCAGGTCTCGCCCGTGATGGACGGCGTGCTCTCCGACGGCACTTCGTTCGGCGTCATGGCCTTCCAAGTGCGCCTGTGCCCCCCGCCAGGGGCGGCGGCGGCCGCCTGCGTGGCGGCGTCGGCGTTTGCGCCACTGCCGCCCAAGTACGCCAACGAGCCTCTGGGGTCGCACCTGACCTCCGCGGCGGTCGGCGGTGTGCTTCAACTGCTGTCGCTGCTGACCGTGGCTGCGTTCGTAGCGCTGGCTGCGGTGCGAGCGCGAGACGAGACCATGCTGGGCCGCATCCACAGCGCGTGCGAGCTGCGGGCAGGAATCGTCGTACCTGGGGTCGGCATCCTGGCGTCGCTCCTGTGCGTTGTTGGGGCCCTGTTTGTGGTCGCAAACACCGACGGGGGCGACCGGAACCCCAGCGACTCGACCGGCCCGGGCTTCAATCTGGCAATGTCTGCGTTCTGCATGATTGGTTGCGCCGTCGTGTGCACCGCTGCGGGCTCCCACGAGATTGCAGGGGTGCGCTACCAGCGGCGGCGGGAGGCCGAGGCGGCGTGGCAACGGAGCCGGCGCAGCAGCCGAGGCTCCAGCACGGCTGCTGTGCTGGCCGCGGTCGACGGGGCGCGGGCGCCTACCGCCCTCGCCGTGCGGGCGGCGTCGCGCGGGAAATCAGGCATTGTCGGCACTGACAATCCCGCCCGCAGCCATCGCGTCTGACTTGTGGCACCTCTGCGTACGCGCTTGTGCTGCGGCTCTCCGCTCGTCCTACGCAGGATTGGGCCGAGCCGAATGCGCCATTTGCATGGTTTCGTTGTATTTCGAGGATGCCCTCGGTCTCGCGATGCGCGCCCCAAGCTGCGCCTCGTCGATTGCGGGATGCGCGACCAATTGCGAGAAGAGTTTTCGAGGCATCGGCGCGAGCAAGGCTGCCACACGCTGTCAGGGATGCTGCCGACCCGCCCAAGCCCCAGCGCAGGGGCAGAGTGCCATGTAGTGCCACCAAGCCGTCGCGCACTGCCCAGCGGTCGCCGACAAGCGGTCCAAGAGCGCAAGTTGACGTTGGCAGAGCGTCTTGCGCCGCAATTAATCCGCCAGCGATCAGGCACTCCACGGCTCACGCTGCAGGGAAGCGCTCCCCAAGTATGGCGGCCTCGGATGCGGCAGCGGACACGTCCATGGATCTCGCGTACGACGCCGGCTTTGCCGAGTACTGTGAGCCGCCGCGGCCGCCACGCCTCGAGCGTCTTGCACTTGCTGCAGCCGGGATCTTTTGCTTGCGCCACCGGCCGAGCTCACGCTGTCATGGAGCCCAGACCGCCGGCCAGCCGTCACCACCTCGTGTGTAGGACGGATGCGGTTGCGTCGCCGCGCCGCAGACGACGAGCACTTTGGCAACGAGCAGGAGGACATTCGCACGTCGGTGAAGGACTGGCTCAGCGCGCAGGAGGTGCCCAACAAGTCTATCGTGGACGTAGGCTGCGGCAGCGGGCACCTTCTCGAGGCCATTGTCGAGGATGAGCGCTTCTCCGGGTGGTCCGTCGCGGGCTTCGACCTGTCGAAGCACATGGCGGCAGTGGCCGCCAGCAAGCTCGGCGACCGCGCCACCGTGTGGGTGGACTCGGCCACCACCTGGACGGCCAAGGGCGGGGACGGCACAGTGGGCGTGGTGAGCTCGACGTTCAACGCGTTCAACCACATCCCGGGGGAGACAAACATCGCGGACGGCTTCAAGCGAGCAGCCGCTGCGCTGGCCCCGGGCGGTGTCCTCATCCTGGACGTGCTCTCGCGCCTGGGCTTTGACCGCCTCATCGTCAACACCTCGGAGGAGGCGGAGGACGGCACGGGGGGACTTTACATCAGCTCCGGTGCCCGTGTGGACGCGAACACGGTGGCTCTCAGGGAGCTGGTGTACATGCCGTCTGGCGACGACGGGCTGTTCAAGCGCATCGACTCGCACGTTTGCATGTACTTTTACGATATCCAGTGAGCCAGCGCCGACGACGCCTTCCCGGCAGGGCGGTTGCACCCACTCCGCCCGACTGGCCACATCCGCCTTGCCGGGCGCGGCGGCTCGCGGAGAGGCTTGTGCGCGAAAAGCCGGCGCTTGCGCTGCGACTGCCACGTCTGCCAGATCGCGACGCTTGTGCGCCCCTTGCGCCTCCCCCCTGACCTCAATGCGCTCTTCCCCCACCCCCTGCCCCCAATGCGCTGCTGCAGGCGCCTCAAGGACATGATCGAGGCGGCAGGGCTCACCGATGTGCAGGTTCATGCTGGGTACGAGACCCTCGGCGACGGGTGCGACGACGTGGCTGCCGCGCTGGCAGTCGCCAAGTCGGAGAAGGCTCTGGAGATCGTGTTCACGGCCCGCAAGGCAGCTTGAGAACCAGGCTACTGCCGACCCCGCACAGCTTGCGTTCGCGGTTCATTCGCCCCTGGCCAGGGCAAGACTTTTCGTCCCCACGTCTGCTGAATTGCCTGCTGCTGCGCGCGTCGCGCACACACTGCACACTCTGAACGCCCACGAGTCAATGCCGACGGTTCGAGACAAATGTTGCCCGCGCGGCTCTGCTCAACGGGGGCGGGCGCGCAAACAGCCCGCCTCACTCAGACGCAGGCGCCGCCGGCAGGAGCGCATGGCAGCAGCATCTGACGACGAGTATGCGGACGACTTCGAGACGGACGATCCTGAGGCTGCCCCGCGCCCAGCCGCTCCAGAGGCAGCTGCTGCTGCGTCTGCTCGCAGCAGCGCCGCTGCTCCTGCCTCGCGAGCCGACGACGGGTTCGCGGAGGTGCCCATCGAGGAAATTGAGATCGGAAAGAAGCTAGGCGGCGGTGGTTTCGCCGTTGTCTTCCTGGCTAGGTGGAGGGGCAAGCAGGTGGCCGCCAAGGTGCTTGTTGACCCGAAAATATCGGACGAGCTCAGGACTGAGTTCCTCAACGAGCTGCGCGTTATGAAGTGAGCGATCTGGTGCGCTGCTGGTGCTGGTGGCGCGCAGGCTCGCTCGGCGTTGGGGGGGAGGGCGGGCTGGACTTGCTGGTTTGCGCCGTCGTTGCGTCTCCAAATTGTTGCACGCGCGTCGCTTGCGCTGCGCCCCTGGCTCATCTCTCTTGCTCGATGGCCGCCCGCGCGACTGGTCGTGCGCAGGAGCCTCCACCACCCGGGCATCGTCCGCTGCGTGGCAGCGTGCTCCACGCCGCCGCGGATGGCGTTCGTGATGGAGCTTTGCGGCGATTCCCTCTTCTCAGTGCTCCACACCCCGGCCGAGTGCCACTGGCGGGGGGCAGCGAAGCGCATCCCGGAGGCGCAGACAGTGCGCTGGGCCACCGGGGTTGCCGAGGCGATGGCCTTCTTGCACGCGCAGTCTCCGCGCATCGTGCACCGCGACCTCAAGAGCCACAACCTGCTGCTTGCCGCCGACGGCCGCCTCAAGCTCTGCGACTTTGGGCTTGTGCACCACCCCGAGCCGGGAGCAGGCACGCCGCAGTACATGGCGCCGGAGCTGCTCGCCGGGGCGCGCTCTGGGTTCAGCGACCGGGTCGACGTGTTCGCGTTCGGCGTCCTGCTCTGGGAGGTGAGCTGCGGTGCGGCGGGCAATGGCTCGTGCAACAGGCGTATGCGTGCGCATAGCTCCGCACTGCTCCGCATAGCTCCGCACTGCTCCGCATAGCTCCGCACTGCTCCGCACTGCTCCGCACTGCTCCGCACTGCTCCGCATGGTTCCTCTGCCCGCGCACGCGCGGGGGCCTCGGCCTCGTTGAACCCCGTCATCTTCTGCTCTGCGAGCCCTCCCCCGGGACCCCCCCCCGGGACCCCCTCCTCCACTTCTCAACGCAACCCGCCAGCTCTGTCTCTGTGTGCCCCTCGCGCGCTCTCCGCCCCTCGCTGAACCCTCGAGCCCCGCGCAGATGCTGGCCCGCCGAGTGCCCTACGCCGGCTGGAGGCAAGAGGACATCGTGTCGGGCGTGCAGGCGGGCGAGCGCCCGCCCATGAGCGACATCGCAGAGGGAAGGGCCTCGCCGGCGCTCCGGGCGCTGATCCAGCGCTGCTGGGACGGCGACGCGACCAAGAGGCCGAGCATGGCGGACGTGGTGGCCGAGCTGCGGAGGTGGCGGCCGGCAAGCTCCGCCGTGGCATCCGCAACGCGCAAGCGGGGCGGGGACGCACTGGATGCCCTTATGCACTAGGCGTGGCCCCAGCTTGTGTGCGTGGACCCTCTCTGTGTGCCAGCAGCGGAGGCAGCTTTGCAAGCAGAGCACCACCTGCGAGCGCTGCCAGCCACACGTTCGCGCACTCGCACGCCTGAGTCTGCTTGCCGCACGGCCCGCCTCTGGGGTGCACACAGGCTCAGCTTGCGCGGGCTAGGGGCTTCGGGGGCCGGCTTCTGGGAGGCGTTTGAGCGATCGAGCGCGCAAAATGGAATTCGAACAGGCGGCAGCCGCATGGGCTGCGCGGCAGCAGGAGCTGTTGGATCTGGAGGCCCACGAGGAAGAGGTGCGCACCTCTGGAGCACTAGCAGTCCTCACGGCAGCCGAGCTTGAGGCGCAGGGCACCACCATCTCACGGGCCATCATGGGCGGGGCGGTTCTCGGCTCGTTTGGGCGCACCATGGTGCGCCTCGAGCCGCCCCCGCTGCCAAAGGGCGCCCAGAGCGGCAAGGGCGACTCGGACAAACCGGGGCGGGCCAGTCGACCCGTCTTCCCGCCACACAGGCTGCGTCCCGGCAGCCTCGTCGGATTGTGCCTCTTTCGCGACGACGCGACGGCGCGAGCCTGCTTGCACCCCGTTCGCGGCGTGGTTTCCCGGTCCTCGGACACGCGCATCGAGATCGCGCTCGACGAGAGCAGCACCGGCGGCGGGGGCGGCGATACGCCCGCAGAGCAGCGCGCCGAGGCGCAGATCGAGGCGGTGATCCGGGCAGGCGCCGTGGTGCGGCTGGACACCATCGGCAGCGACATCAGCGGGGACCGCCTTCGCCGGGCCGTGGCCGACGTGGGCGCCGGGCGATGGTGGGCGGCGGAGGCCGTGGGCCGCGCGCTGTTCGCGGCAGGCCCCGACGCCGAGACGGAGGAAGCCTCCACCAAGGCGGCTGCGGCCGCGGCCATGACGGGCGACGCTGCGACGGCCTACGCGACCGCGCCGGCGGCCAGCCTCGCCGCTGACTCCGGCGCCGACTGGCCAGCCTTCGCGTGGAGCCGGTGCGACGCAGCGGCGCCCGACGGCGCCGTCGCGACCCCCTCAGCCGACGAGTCTGGGGCTGAAGCCGCGGACTGCGCCCCGGGGGAGGCCCCGGTTCCCGGCGAGACGGCGGTGCCGGCCCCGGCCCTGTCCGCCGTGCGCCGGTCGCTCTTCAGGCAGGATCTGAACGCGCCCCAGCTGCGCGCCGTGGCCCGCTGCCTCGCCTCCGCGGACGTCCACCTCGTACACGGCCCGCCCGGCACTGGAAAGACCACCACCGTGGCCGAGATCGTGCGCCAGCTCGTGGCTCGGGGGCTTCGCGTGCTGGCCTGCGCGCCCTCAAACGTCGCCGTGGACAACCTCGCCGAGCGCCTGGCAGAGCCGGCGGCAGAGCCGGACGGGTGCCAGGGGCTGGCCGGGGCGCGGCGAGGCGCCCGCCCCTCCCTCGTGCGTCTGGGGCACCCCGCGCGCGTGAGCGAGGACCTGCAGCGCCTGACGCTGGACGCGCAAGTGGAGGCGTCGGCGGCAGACTCGGGGGTGAAGGAGGCGCGGCGGGCGGCGGAGCGGGCGGGCAGGAGGGCTCGCTCGGCCAAGACGGGCCCCGGGCGCTGGGAGGCGCGGCGGGAAGCGCGCGACGCCGCCAAGGAGGCGCGGGCCCGAGAGCGGCGGGCCGCGGGGACGGTCATTCGCGCGGCGGACGTGGTACTGGCCACGCTGTCCGGGGCCGCGTCGCAGTCTCTGTGGGCGGCGGTGCGAGACGGCCGCGGGGATGCGGCGGCGCCCATGCCGGCGGGGCTGTCGGAGTCCGCGGCGGCCGCGGTGGCGGCGGCCGCATCCTCGGCGGCCAGTGCTGCGGCCGAGGCGGGCTCTGCATCGTCGATCGCGGCCCCTGACGGCTTCCGGTGGTTTGACGTCGTGGTGATCGACGAGGCCGCGCAGGCCACGGAGGCGGCATGCTGGATCGCCGCCCGTCTCGGCAGGCGCCTCATCCTGGCGGGGGACCACCTGCAGCTGCCGCCCACGGTGCTGAGCGACGAGGCGGCGCGACGCGGGCTGGCGGCCACGCTGCCCCTGCGAGTGGTGCGTCTGGCCGGCGCCGCGGCGGTTTCGCTGCTGCGGGTGCAGCACCGCATGTGCGAGGCCGTGGGCGGCTGGGCGAGCCAGGCCATGTACGGGGGCAGGCTCGCCGCGCACCCGAGCGTCGCGAGGCGGGCGCTCCTGGACCTGCCGGGGGTGGCGGCCTGCTTGCGGGCCCGGGGGGCGGACACGGGGTTAGGGGGCGCGGCGGCGACAGCGCCGCCTGGGGAGGAACCGGCCGACGCGGGTTCGCCGGCGCCCGCTGGCTGCCTCGCTCGCGGGTGGGAGGAGATGCCGCTGCCTGACTGGATGAGCGACGCGGGGTCGCTCGACCCGCAGGAGACCGCCGAGTGGTGCGGAAGCGGCCTGGTGCTGCTCGACAGCGCCGGGTGCGACGGCTTCGAGGACGACACCGACGCGGCAGAGGCCGCGAGGGCTGCTGCCAGGGCTGAGGCGGAGGCGGCGGGGCTGTCGGCCGAGCGTGTCGAGGCGGCAGTGCGCTTCGCCGCGGGCGAGTCTCGCAGCAACGTGGGGGAGGCCGCCCTTGCTGCTGGCGCGGCCGCGGCGCTGGTGCTCTCGGCAGGGGTCGACCCGGCGGGAGTCGTGATCATCTCCCCCTACAACGGGCAAGTAGCCCGCATCCGCGCAGCGGTGGCGGCGGTGGCGGACGAGGTGGAGGCGCTCCGGGGCGGGGAGGGCGGCGCCGCCGCTGCCGCCGCGCTGCGCCGACTGCGGGTGTCCACCGTCGACTCGTACCAGGGGCAGGAGGCCGAGGCGGTGGTGCTGTCGCTGGTCAGGAGCAACGCGAGGGGGGAGGTGGGGTTCCTGGCGGACTCCCGGCGAATCAACGTGGCCGTCACCAGGGCGCGCCGCCTCTGCGTGGTGGTGGGAGACTCCGACACGGCGGGCAAGGACGCCTTCTTGGCCGGCCTGTTGCGCCGCTGTGAGGCGCTGAGCGACGCAACGGCGGCGGCGGGGGGATGGCGCGCAGCGCTCGCAAGCAGGAGCGCCGCAATCACTGGCGCCGCCGCTGCTGGCACCGCCTCGTCTCCGGCCAAGGCGGCGACGGCGCCGCTGGAAGTGGTCCCCGGCGGAGCCGTCCGCTCGGCCGCCATGTTCGAGGACGTTCGCGACGCGGTGGCTGAGGTGATGGACGGGGGGGGCTGGGCCGCCGGCAGGGCCGCCGCTGCCGCTGCCGCTGCCGCAGCCGCTGCCGCCTCCGGGCGCGGGGGAGCAGGCGGGGGCGGCGGCGGGCGGGGCAAGGGGCGCGATGGGCGCGGCCGAGGCGCAGCGAGCAGGGCCCGGCCAGCTGCCCAGTCCAGCGCGGCCACGCGCAGCCCCACCGCCGAGACGCGGTGGAGCGACGCTGTCGTTGGCGCCTTCTCGGCCGCTTGCCTCGCGGCCGCACGCCTTCCCGCTCCTGCCGGCGACGCCGCCTCCTCCTGGGGCGAGCTCGTGGGCGAGCGCGTGGCAAGCGCTGCTGCGGCGGCGACGGAACCGCGCCTGGCGCGAGGCGTTGCGGCGCGCGTTCTCGTCGCCCCGGTACCGGCGCGCCGCCTGCCCGCCCGCGGCTCTGCCAATCACGACCTCTGCTGGGAGGGCCCCTCGGGCAACGCCTGCCTCGTCCTGGAGCTGAGCGACGCGGTGCCGCCCGGCGGTCGCCGGGCCGCGCACGCGGCAGCTGAGGATCACGGCGCGCTGCACCTGACGGTGGAAGGTTTCGCCGAGGAGCTGGAGGGCGCCGTGCCGCTGCGGGGGTCGGCCGCCGCTGGGTTCGAGGGGCGGCGCACCCTCGTGTTCAGCGTGTTCCCCGACGCCAAGCGTGCTGCGCTGGCGGCGCGGTCGGCGGTGCTGGCGGAGGCTGGGGCTGCCCATGCGCATTCTGCAGCCAGCGGGCGCGCGGCACCGGGCTCCACGTTCGTGGCCGCGGCGGACGACGCCGAGGCGGAGATGGTCCTCTCCCGCCGCTCCCAGGCCGCTGGCGCCAGAGGGGCGCCAGCCGCTTCCCAGCCGGCGCGCGCGGTTCAGGGCAAGGAGGGTGCCTCTGGTCCGGAGGAGGAGGGGGAAGAGGAGGACGACGGGGCGGCGGAGGAGGCGGAGGGCACCGCCAAGGGCGCGGCGTCGCCCACAGGCAGCCCGTCCCTGCACGAAGCCGATACCGCCGCCGACGATTCCGCCGACGATTCCGCCGACGACTCCGAAGGAGCCGGCGACGAAGCCGCCGCCGCCGCGCCGGCAGAGCCCGAGGGCCCGGTGACCCTGGCTGTGATCCTCGCCCGCGTGCCGGTGACTGCCTCCAAGGCAGAGCTGCGGGCTCTGCCGGCGAAGGAGCGCGTCGCAGCGATGAAGGCGACACGGGCCGCGGCAACCGCTCGCGTGGAGAGCTGTGGAGGCTTTGCTGGGCTGAAGCGCGAGGTGGCGGCCGAGCGGCGCAGTGCCAAGCGGGCGGCGAAAAAGGCTGAGAAGGCCAGAGCAGCGGCGGCGGCCGAGGCGGCGGCAGCGGCTGCGGCCGGGCGGCGGCTCGGTGGCTCCGCCGGGCAGACGCAAGGGTTGTCGGCGATGGCGGCGGCCCGGGCCGAGGGCGCAGCGGCGAGAAAGGCTGCTGGTGCTGGTGCTGCTGCGGCGGCGGCGGCGGCGTCCGGCGCTGGCGGGCGCGGCGCGGCGGCAGGGAGGCGCGGAGGCACTTCGGGCGCTGCTGCCAGCACGGCTGGGAGGCGGCTCGGCGGCGGGGCTGCTTCGGGCGAGCAGCTTCCCACGTATGAGGACGGGCTCCGCGTTGTGAGGGCAAGGAGGGCGGCCGAGGGGCGGGAGTGCGGCACGGAGTCCGAGGAGGACGAGGCAGTGGCCGAGGTGGCGTCGCTGACGGACGCGCTGATGCGCAAAGTGGAGCGTGGGGGCGCGATTCTGCGGCTGGCAGACGGGCGGGCAGTTGCAGGGAGCGTGAAGGACGGCGACCTCGTGCGTGAGGGGGGAGCTGCAGCGTCAGCCCAAGCTCGCGAGTCAGGCGACCTCAAGGGCTGGAAGCGGGAGCTGGTGAGCCGACAGCTGCGCGAAAAGCTGGAGGAGTCTCGCGCTGGCCGGACCCGTAGTGCGGGCGATGACGGTTCCGGGGCCAAAAAGCGTGGGTCTAAGCGCAAGAAGCCTTGACCAAAGGCGAGTGGTTTGTCGCGTGTCGCCGCTTCGCCAGCCCCTCTCATGAGCGATCAGCGCTGCCCCGCACGCCGCCCACCCAATGCCAGGCCGAAGCGCATGGCTCGAGCGCCGGGCTGGCAGTCCAAAGGGCGGGCCATGGGAGGTCCGTGGGCGCGCGAAATTTCGACGCCGGCTCGCTGCGCGGTTGCTGCAGCAGACTCTGCAACTCGAGTTGCGCTGACTGTGGAAGGATCAGCAGCGTGTGCCCGCGGCGGGAACCCCGCCCCAGAAGGCGCGGGGTGGGGAGCCAGAGTGAACGAGCCTACGGGCGGCTCTGGCACGGCCTTGAGGCGCAGCACGGGAGTGGCGACGGCGGACGCTGCGGGCCGTCGCGGCGGAGACGGACTTGCGGTCAGATTGCAGAGTTCAGTTCCGCAAGGCTGAGCGATGCTTGCTGGACTGCGGCACGTGGCCGGCGACCGCACTCTGCGAGGTCCACAGGGAGGCCCGGGCTCAGCCGTCCGCCTCGTGCTCGAACAGACGCTGTTTCCTGGCAATGGCAGACGCGGCTCGCGAGGCACTGCAAGGCGCGGCGGCGGCAGACGCCGAGGCGCTTCCAGGGCTCCGGTCGCGGATCGACGCCTTCGGGCGCGCCCTGCTGACCGTCGGTCCGACCCCTAGCTTTTTCGTCGATAGCCACACGATTGTTGCCAGTCGCGAGCGCCTAGCGGAGACGGCCGCGGCCATGGAGGGCGCTGGGGACGCAGACGGCGCGCTTTGGGCAGAGCAAGTCCACCCCCAACTGCAGGCCATGGCGCGCTCGGCCGCATCCTTCAAGCGGCAGCTCGGGGCGGCGTGCGAGGCCGCGCTGGGCGGCGACGAAGACGCGATTCTCAGCCGCGACCTTGCGGCCTCGGGCATGACCGGGCAGCAACTGCAGGTGAGCTGACCTGCGATGGGTCCCGATCCGCGCCACCGGCCCAGCTGGCAGCGCGAGCCGCGGTGCGCGGCGTGCAGGCTGGTGCGCCGGCGACAGGGCGCGGGGTGCGTTGAGCGGGCCCGGCGCTCGGCGGCCTCGCTTGCCGCGTGCGCGCGACGAGTCGCCGGCTGCGCTTCGCCTCAACCTCGATTCCGAGGGCCCGGCAACCGCCCCGGCGTTCGGCGCAAGTTTGTCTCGTTCCCGAAGCAAGAGACCGCGCTGCGCCTCGCCCAGCCCCTCTGGCCAGGCCCTGCTCTGAGGCCGGCTCGCACCGTCACTGCCCCGTTTGTCGGTGCCTTGGCGGCCTGCCCTGCTTGTTGCACGACCGCAGGAGTTCCTGCTCGAGCTGCTCACGTCAATGCAAGCCCATGTCGAGGCGGCCGAAGCGGCCGCCGATTGGGAGCTGGACAGCATTCCCGATGCGGACGCCGTTGCGACAACGATGCGCGATGCTGTGGATGCCGTTGCTCAGGCCCAGCGCGTCTTCGCGCTCGGCAAGGAGTGCGTGTGGGCGGGAACCGACTCGGAGGTGCCCCTTTTTGTTCCGGGCCGCGTGGTGGTTCGCCAGCAGACCTTCCCCATCATGGACCAGGACGATGAGGAGCCCAACCCCAACTACAGCGTCTGGCTCTTTTCCGACGCGCTCATGTACGGCGCGTTCACGGCCGACCAGCGCTACGAAATTGTCGGGCTCATTTCGCTTGAGCCCAGCGCCTCGCCAACGGTTGACTGCCCCAAGGCGCGCGGCAAGCTCCGCAACTCGTTCCGCGTGGACCACACCGGCGGCCACCTTTCCGTGGTGTGCGCCAGCGAGGCGGAGCGCGACAGCTGGGCCGCGGACGTGGCGCGGACCGTGGCGCAGGCCGCAGCCCCCCCCGCCCCTGCGCCAGCAGCTGCAGGTGGGGTCGCCCCGCCCCCTGCTGCCCCCTGGACCGGCGCCGGCCTGCCCCCTCCTCCCCCGGCCCCCGGAGGCCCGCCAGCGGGCGGCTTGGCCCCTCCCCCCCCAGCCGACGGAGCCTCGGGCGCTGGCGCCGGCGCCGCCTCCGACGCGGACGCGGCCAACACCAAGCTGCGCCAGCGCCTGCAGCTGAGGCGCTCCAACCGCCAGGCCAGGGCCCCCGCAAGCGGCGGCCTCTCCATCCCGCCCCCCCCGGGCGCCGCCGCGGCAGCAGCCGCGCGTGCCGCAATCAACCTGCCTCCCAGGGAGCCGTCTCCCGGTATCGGCATTCCCCCGCCGCCCGCAGCTGTCGCCAGCAACTTGCCGCCGCCCCCCATGGCACCCCCCGCCACGCTGCCCCCGCCCCCCGCGGCGCCGTCCATGCCGCCCCCGCCAACGGGCCACGCGCCGGTCAAGCCCCCCAAGGCAGGCCTGCGTTTCGCCCCGCCCCCAAACCCCTAGGCGCCCCTTCAAGCCATGCCCCCCCCCCCCCCCCCTTCCAGTCCAGGCGCACCGGCGGCGCTCCCCGCTGCCCGGCGACGCCTTGCACGGGGCCCTCCTGTCTCAGGGCGGCGCCGCCCTACCGCTGATCGAATGCCGAGTGGATTGCGTGACCGGCGGTGGCTAATGCCACCGCCGGACCAAGTCCCGTCATTATTGCGCGCTGCTACATGTGTCGTGCCGCCGCCCCCACCCGAAGCCAGTCTCCGCCCACTCGATTCGCCACACAGTTTGCTCCACACGTGGCGAGTGGGCGCGCGCTCTGCATTCGGGGCAACATCATCATTTGGGCACCGCGACGCAATTGCGCCGGCACACAGCAGGCAAACACGGACGGGAGCAGGGCGAAGACAGGCAGGAAGGGGAGGCCCTTTGGGGGGCAACATGAAGGCCACGGAAGGGGTGCGAAGGGGGGGAGTCTGGCGGGGCGAAGGCTGGCGGGGCGGCGCGGCGCGGCCGCAGGTTGCCAGCTCAGAAGTCCACGTCATCGGTGTCGCCGGCGAAGGTGCGGTCGTCGCCAGTGGCGCCCACTCCGGACTTGGAGTACTCGCCCACGCGCTTCTCGAAGAAGTTGGTCTTGCCGTCCATGGAGATGAGCTCCATCCACTCGAAGGGGTTGCTGGTGCCCCAGACCTTGGGCACGCCGAGGGAGACGAGGAGGCGGTCGGCGACGAACTCGATGTACTCCTGCATGAGCTTGGAGTTCATGCCGATGAGCTCGACGGGGAGGGCCTCGGTGACGAACTCCTTCTCGCACTCCACTGCGGCCACGATGATGTCCTGCACGGCGCCGGGGGCGAGCTTCTCCTGCAGCATGCTGTACATGAGGCAGGCGAAGTCGCAGTGGAGGCCCTCGTCGCGCGAGATGAGCTCGTTGGAGAAGCAGAGGCCGGGCATGAGGCCGCGCTTCTTCATCCAGAAGATGGCGCAGAAGGACCCGCTGAAGAAGATCCCCTCCACCGCGGCGAAGGCCACGATGCGCTCTGCGAAGCTGGCGGTCTCGGAGTTGGTCCAGCGCAGGGCCCACTCGGCCTTCTTGGACACGCAGGGCACGGTCTCGATGGCGCGGAAGAGGGAGGCCTTCTCGTCCTTGTCCTTGACGTACGTGTCGATGAGCAGGGAGTACACCTCCGAGTGGATGTTCTCGATGGCGATCTGCGCGATGGACAGGAGGGGGATGTGGGGTGCGCGGAGGGGCGTGGGGCTCCGACTGCCGGGCGTGCGTCGTCAGCGCAGGGGGCGCAGCGGCGGTTGCAGACGGCGGGGAGCCGGGCCAAGGTGCGGAGCGAGATGCGCTGACCAGGGGGCGCGCTTGCTCACCTGGAAGCCGTAGAAGCACCGCGCCTCGGGGATCTGGACCTCGTTGGCGAAGTTCATGGCGAGGTTCTCGTTCACGATGCCGTCAGAGGCAGCGAAGAAGGCGAGGATGTGCTTGATGAAAAACTGCTCGTCCCCGGACAGCGAGGCCCAATCCTGCAGCAGAACCGGGGGGGCGGGCGCAAGGCACGGGGCAGCAGGCGCAGTGGCGCGCACGAGTCCCGCTCGAGCGCGCAAAGCGGGCGGCTGCCTTTCGGAAGGGGCTGCGGGACTGACCCCGGCGAATTCGAATTGCTCGCTCGTTCAAGCTGGCGAGAGCAGACGGGCAGGCAAGGCTTGCAGCCGCGCCCCCATGACGGGCCGACCGCGGGATTTTGCATCGCGCTTGCTGGCGGCTCGCGTGGCGGCGGGGGCGCGGGTCGAGGAGAGCGGGCGGCCGTTGGCCCGTCGCACCTTGTGGTCGTGGGCGAGGTCGACCTCCTCGGCGGTCCAGAAGGACGCCTCGGCCTTCTTGTACATGTCCCACACCTGCGTCGACAGCAAGCGCGGGGGGGATCGGAGGCACAATGGAGGTCGGCGGGGCTCGGCGGGGAGGGGAGCGGCGCGCGGCGGCGAGGCACACGCCGTTTCTGGCTTAGTGCCGATGCTCGGCGCAAGAGAAGCCAACGGCGACGGGCTGACCTTAGTGTGCTGGATCGGGAACAGAACGAAGCGGCCCGGGTTCTCGCGCAGCAGGGGCTCGCTAGACGCCATAGCGCTGGAACTGGCCACGCGGGAGGGCGGCAGCTGCGACGGAAGGCGACGGGGGGAGGGGCGGAGGCGGCGACGTTTCATACAGTCAGTTCGAACGGCCGCGCGTCGCCGCGGCGCCCGGGCACCGGGGCGCGGCGAGGGCTTACCTTGAAGGAGCTGATCGGGCTTTCCGGCGTGCTGGAGGAGGCGGCGCGGGCCACAGCGGCGGGGGGCGTGCTGATTGCGGAGGCCATGGCTGCTGCTGCTCAAATGTCGTGGCGTGTGCGCTCCCAGCCCGCCAACGAGCGGCTCTGCCGGCGCCGGCCGACAGGCGCCTCTGCCGGCCAGCGCGCCGCCGTTGCCGGCTGCGGGCCGCCGGCCTCGGGGGCGCACGCCGAGCGGAGAGGGGCGCTGCTTCCAGGGGGCGCGCTGCTGGGAGCATGGCCTTTGCCGTGCCGGCACCGCTGCCCGTGTCGGGCATGCGGGAACTGCGGAGCGCGATTGCACTGCTCAAGGCTCGCGGCCTGCGCGCCTCGGCGCAGTGGTGAGGGGCGGCGCTGCCCGGCGCGCTGCGAGCCTGCGACGTGCTCGCGACGCCAGTGGCGCGCACGCAAGCTCGCTCGCCAGCGGCCGCTTCGCAGGGGCGGGGAGGGGGAGTGCGCCTTGCCCTGCCGGGACGCGCCTGCAGCTCGGCGCCGGCTCAAGGCAAACGCGACTGCCCCGCCACGCTCGGCGCCCCATCGCTGCGTCCGCGACCGCCGCTGCTCAGTCGGCCCCGTGACGGTTGTGTGCGCTGCGCGCAGGGCGGCTGAGCTGCTCGTGGCCCACGGCGACGCCATGATCACCGAGGCTGACCCTCCAGCGCCCGTTGCCGGTGCGACCCGGGCGCCGTTCCTCGGGCCCCGTGCGGGCGTGAGCGTGCCGCCACTTGCCATGCACCAGTCCGATCTGGATCCGTCCGACGTGGCCACGCTCGCCGTCTGCTTTCTGGAGGCGGGCGAGTTCGAGCGCGCCGCCTTCACGCTCGAGCGGGCGCACGGAGGCCCCCCCTCCGCCCTCTCGCGCCCCAGGATCGACGGCGGCGGCTTCCGGGAGCCGTGCACAGTCGACGTGCGCGCCGGCGGAGACGCAGTCCTTCTGCCCCGGTGGCCGGCGAGCTCGACCGCACCGGAGCCGCCGCTTCGCTCGCCCACCGCCTCCTCGCGCCCCGCGGACGCGGGGCACTGGACCACGCTGGAGGTGTGCGTCTGGGCGCACGCCAGCCTGATGGGGGGGGAGCGGCGCGCCACGGAGCGCCGCCTGGCCGGCGGCGACCCGCTCAAGGGACCCGTCGTCGCCTCCTCGCAGGCGGCCCAGGCCACGACGAAACCGCACCCGGCGTCGGGGGCAGCGCGCGCGCCCGTGAACCCCGCCGCCGGCGTCGTGTCAGACGCCCTCCTCCCCCTCTGGCGGGCCGGCCGCCTCGACCCCCCAGCCGCCGCCGTCCTGGGGGCCGCGCTCCGCCGCCGCGGCCACCTCGCCGACGCCAGGGCCGTGCTCGCCGCCGCCGCCGTATCCATGCCGCTCCTCTGGTCGGCCTGGCTCGAGCTCGCGCAGTGCTGCGCATCGCCCGCCGACGTCCCGATCCTTCCAACCGACCACTGGGCGGCGCACCTGTTCGCAGCCCACGTCCTCAGGGAAACCGGCAGAGCCGCAGCGTCGCTCGCGTCTCTCGTCCACGTCGTCGGGCCCGAAGAGCCCACGCCCCCGCGCGCAGCCGCGCACGCGGCAGCGCCGACAGACCGCCGCCCCCCGCCCGCCGTCCGCACGGCCATTGCCGTGTCCAGACCCTTCCGCCGCGAAACCGCGCTGGCTCTGTACGCGCTGCGCCGCCTGGCCCCCGCCCGCGCGCTGCTCGCGAGCCTGCACGCCGACGACCCCTTCGATATGTCCGTTGTGGCCCCGCTCAGCGACTGCCTCTTCGTCACGGTGAGCGCTGCCTCGCCAGAGCGCCCAGCCGCCTGCCCGGCTCCAGCCCGCTGCCCCGCCGTCGTCTAGGCGCCTGCCAGGCTCGTGCCGCCGCGCCTGTCCCTTCCACCGGCCGTCGTCTAGGCGCCTGCTTCCCCCCCCCGCTCCGCCCCCGATGGCTCCCGCCCCCCGATTGCTCTCGCTTCTTCTCGCAGGGCCGGCGCGCCGACCTGGCTTCCCTGGCGCAGCGCGTGCACGCCGCGGCCAAGTTCCGCCCCGAGGCTTGCCTGGTGATGGCCAACCACGCGTCCGCGCGCGGCGACCACGAGCGCAGCATTCTGCACCTGAAGCGCGCGCTGCGGGCGGACCCCGCCAGCGCGACGGCCTGGACGCTGCTCGGTCACGAGTTCCTCGAGGGGAAGAACGGCCCGGCCGCGGTGGAGGCCTACAGGCGCGCGATCGACGTGGCGCCGCTGGACCACCGCGCGTGGTACGGGCTTGGGCAGGCGCACGAGCTCTTCGGGCTGCGGCTGCGGGCGCTGGACGCGTTTAGGCGCGCAGCGGCGGTGCGGCCTGCGGACGGCAGGATGTGGACCGCGATGGCCGCGTCGCTCGACGCTCTGGGGCAGGAGGCCGAGGCGGATGCCTGTTACCGCCGAGCGGCAGCGTGCCCAGAGAGCGACGGTCACGCCGCAGCGGCGCTGGCCGAGCGTGGCGGGGCGGCCAGCGGCTGGCCGCAAGCGCATAGACTGGCGTTTGACGCGCCTGGGATCGGCGGACCGCCCGAGGGCGATGCGGAGGTGATGCGGCGGGCCGATCAGCTGATGGAGTTCGGAGAGGCGGCGCTCCAGGCGGGCATGGCGGAGGACGCGTGCGCTCACGCCGAGGCCGCCGTGGCCATCCTGGGGGCGGGCGGGGCCAGCGGGGGCCAGCGGGGCCAGGCCGCAGCGGCGGCGCGCAGTGAGGCGCTCGGCCTGCTCGCGAGGGCTGCCGAGGCGGCCGGGTTGTCGCTCAGGGGCGCGCCGTCGCGGGCGCTGGCTGCCTCCGCGGCCAGCGGGAGGGGGTGGGCGGGTGTATCGCTGGGCGACTCCGCGTCGTCCATCGACCTCAGCTCGCCCGGGGCAGAGGCGGAACGGGCAGGCGCCGCGGCGGACGGGGTCGCCGGCGCAGGGGCGGCCGGTTTGCGCGCGTCGGCCGCTGCGCTCGCGAGGGCGGGGGATGCTGTGGCGGGCTGGGGCCGAGGCGAGGACCGCGACGATGCAGGCCAGGAGGAGGAGCAGGAGCAGGAGGAGGAGGAAGCGGCGAGTGAAGACGAGGCCATGAGTCTGGACGATAGTCACAGCGACTGAGTCACTAGTTCAGTGGGAGAGTGACCCAAGCGTTGCGGCTCCGCTGCCCTCGGCGCCCGCCGCTCGGCTAGCTGCGCAGCGACTGCCCGGACAAGCATCTCATTCGTGCGGAAGAAGCGGTCGAGCCGCATCGGGACGCCAGTGGCGCGGCTGGTCGAGTGCCTGCACGCGCTGTCTCACGCTTGCGCGCGAAGCTTTGCACTCGCCGGCGAGTGGCGGTTTTTGCGCATGAGTGGCAGCAGTCGACAGCTGCCGTCGTCCAGTGCAAGAAGGGCAAGCACGCGTACATGCATTCTACTCAGTGCTCCTGCGTGGGAGGCAGCCCCGCCCCAGCGGGGCGCGCCCGCCCCAAAGACCACATCAAAGCTCACATGACGCAGCAGCCCTCTCCGTCGTGGCGCGGCGGGTACGAGGGCGCAGGCCGCCAGCCGCCCCCCTGGGGTGCGCCCCTCGCCATCGGATACTGCGCGCTCGACCTCTGGGTGACTCCGGGGCCGTAGCCCCCGCCGCGTGGGAGTGCGGCCACGCGCAAGCCCGTCGAGTGGTAGCTGGAGCCTGCGCCCCCGTGGCCCGCCGCCCCCCCGCCGGGGGCTCCGCCGTGGTCTTGCGCCACTCGCCTCGCGGCGTCGTATGCGGCACGCTCCGGGTCTACCCGCGCTGCGCCTGAGCGCGTAGGGAGCTCGGCGCGGCAAAGCGGGCAGGTGTTGCTCGTGCCCAGCCACATGCGGATGCTCTCCTCCAGAAACATGTGCTGCGTGAGCGGGGCGAGGGGGGAGCCGGCAAGCCGCAGGCGCAGGTGGCGTGCCGTGGTTGGCGCAGAAGGGGCCACGAGCGCGGCCGCGCGGTGACAGCGTCGGTGCGCCGCGTCGTTTGCCGGAACATTCCGCGCCAGCAAGCGGGGCTCGCGCGCGGACTCACCCCACAAGGAAGCTTCATCACGCGGTCGCCCTCTTTCATTGCTTCCGTCGTGATGGGGCACTCGAGGCGCTGGGCCGCGAACGACGCGTCTGCCTCGAAAACCTCGCAAGAAGCCAAGGACGACTCGGCAGCAGCATTGGACGCCTGAGCCGCGGAGCGCGCCTCCTCCGCCGCCCGGGCCATCTCGGCCCGGAGTTCGGCTGAAGTGCGGACTGTGCCGGAGGTAGCCCCGATGTGCAGCTCAGCGCCGCAGTGTCCACACGCGATGGTGGAATGCCCCCGCGGTGCGGCCAGGACGGAGCGACAGTGGGTGCAGCGCACCGCCAGAGTGCCGCTGCTGTACATTGCGAAGCGCCCGAGAGTGAGCTCCTTGCAGCACCGCACACCTCAGTCGGGTGTGCCACGGGGTCGGGCACGTTTTCGGCGCGCGCGCAGAGCCAGTTTGCAAGGCTTGCCATTTACCCCCCCCCATCCCCCAAAGATGTCGCTTGTTTGTCGCGCGCGCGCGAGCGGGTGGGGAAGAGGAGTGCGGCAGTTGCGCTGCGGCCAGAGACTGCACTCAGCTCAGGCAGCATGCCCGCACTGCGCAGCTGGGCCGCGCGGACCAGGTGGCCGCGCTGTGACGTGGGGCTGTGGTCGCTGGCTCTTTTGCTGCCGCCGGGCCAGAGTCAGTGGCCGTGGCCGTTTCCGGCTTCCTCGGCGAACTGCGACACGGCGGCCGAGACCGTGGACGCTGCGCCCGCGGCCGACTCCATGATCGCGTTGTGCTCCCGCTCCACGGCGAGGTCGCGCTCGTAGTCGTCGTGGGCGTCGGCGTCGCTGCTGCAGCTCTCGCCGAGCCCCATGCCGGGGGGCGGGAGGGGTCCCACGGGCGCGACGATGGAGCCGGGGGGCGGGCGTACCGGCTCCGGCGGGCCCCACCTCGGCGGCAAGACGTCGACCACAGCGTCGGGCGTGCCCGCCCGCGCCTCCGCTTCCAGCGCAGCGGCGGCCGCCACCGTGATGGCGACCTCCCCAAGGTCCACCTCAGCCGGCGCCGTCCCTCCCGCCGCGGCGGCCGCGGCCGCGCTCTCCGCCGCCGCCCCAGCCGCGCCCCCGCACTCTGGCACGGACAAGATGCGCAAGTTGGGCCACGCCGCCAGCAGCCTGCGAGCCGCCGCCGCCGTGACCGCAGGGTTGGCGCCCAGGTGCGCGTCAGTGATGCACAGGCGGCACGCGGCCGTCTCGAGGGCGGCAATGCCCTCCGCCGTCAGGGCCTCGCACCCTGCCATGTGGAGGGAGAGCAGTCGCGGGCAGAGCGCTGCCACTGCCTCGGCCGCGCCGTCGCCCAGAGGCATGCGCACCGCGCCGGCGGAGCGGCCCGACTTGGCCGCGGCGCGCCTGCGGCGGCGAGCCCGCTTCTTGGCCGCCGCCGACACCGGGGCGGTGGAGGCCGAGGTGGACGGCGCGCTGCAGACACTGGCGGAGGAGCCCACGTGCGAGGAGGCTGCGGCCGCATCCTTCGACTGCGCTGCAGCAGAGGGCGCCTGGGAGGGCGCCGACGAGCCTGTCCCCTCACCGCCTCCGCCTCCGCCGCCGCCTCGCTTCTTCTTGCGCCTGCGACGGCGCTTTCCGTCCTCGGACCCGGCAGCGCCGCCGGCATTCCCCGCGCCCCCACCGCCGCCCGACGCCGCGCTGCCGCTGCCGCTGCCGGTACCGGTGCCGCCCGCTGCCGCCCCGGAGGCGGGCCCGGCCCCCCCAGCCCCGGGCGCGAGCGAGCCCGCGGCCGCGCCCGAGGGCAGGTGCTGCCCGCCGCCCCCCGCCGCGGCGCCCGCGGACTGCACTGCCGGCATGGCGATCTCGAGCGGCACCGCGTACTCGGACACCGCGGGGAGTGCCTCCGCCACGACGGCGGGCGAGGTGGCCGCGCGAACGGTGGGGCCGTCCACGCCGATGAGGAGCGACTCGAGGGTTGAGCCGCACCCGCCCAGGACCGCCGTGACTGCCGCGTCGTTGATGCGGGGGCACATGCGGAGGTCGAGGCGGGTGAGGGGGGCCCCTGATGCGGAGATGAGGGCCGCGGCGGAGGGCCCGGCGTTGCATCCGGCCAGGCTCAGGGACGTGAGCGTGGGGGCGCAGGCCCGCAGCGCGAGCTCCACCCCCACGTCGGTGATCCCGGGGTTGCGCGAGAGGTCGAGGGTAGCGAGGCGGGGGCGCGCGGCCGGGAAGAAGGCGAGCGACTGGTCGGCCACGCCGCAGCCGGCCAGCGTGAGGGAGTGGAGGGAGCGCAGGCGGTGCACCAGGGCGCCGGCGGCTAGGTGCGTGAACCCCACCAGGGGGCTGTCGCTGAGGTCGAGCGACGTGACGGACGGGCAGGAGGACGCCAGCGCTGCGGCGGACGTGTCGGTGAGGCCGCCGCAGCGACGCACGGTGAGGGCGGTGAGGCCGAGGCCCTGGGGCGCGAGCTCGTCGACCACGCTGTGGAGGCCAACGCCGTCCACTGCGAGCTGGCGGAGCTGGAGGCAGTCGCTCACGATGGCTGCGAGGCCGTCGGCGGTCACGCCCGGGCAGCCGAGCAGCGATACGGACTCTAGGGCCTCGCAGGCGTCGGCCAGGCGCTCCACCCCCGTGTTGGTGATGCGCGGCAGGCGTGCCGCGTCGAGGCGGTGCAGCTGCGAGCAGGCGCTGGCAATGTCCTCGAGCGCCTTGTCGCCGAGCTCGACGCAGCCGCTCACGAGGAGGATGCGCAGCTCCCTGCAGCCGTAGACCAGCGAGGAGAGGCCCAGCTCCGTCACGCCGGCGGAGCCCTCGCAGTTGAGCATGCGCAGTCGGGGGCAGTGGGTGGCCACCGTGCGGAGTGCGATGTCGGAGACGGGGGAGCCGCTGAGGTCCAGCGCGAGCATGTCGCGGCCCGCGGGCACCAGCGCCGCGGCGTGGGAGTCGGTGAAGCCCGGGCCGCCGAGCTTGACGTAAGCAAGGAAGGGAAGGGCGGAGGCGAGGGCGCGCAGGGCGGCGGGCGGCGCGGAGCAGCGGGAGGCGTCAAGGCGCGTGAGCTGGTGGCAGCCGGCCAGGGCGGCCAGGCCCACCTCCGTGACGTTGGCGGGGGCGCTGAGCGCTGCAATGGACGCTGGCTCGTCCATGCGGTCCGGCGGCGGCTCGTCGACGATGAGCACCTCGAGGTTGTGGCAGCGCGCGCCCACCTGCTGCAGCACGGCGTCGCCCACGAAGCAGCCGCGGGTGCTCAAGTCGTGCATGTCCGCGCCGTGCGCCTCCAGGGCCCACTTCATGAGCGGGGGGACCACGCGGCCAGGCGCCGGGCCCATCACTGCGAAGTCCACCGCGCGCCAGTTGCGGTCGTCGTCGAGCGCGCGGCGCCACAGCTGCGACACCACGCGGAGCCGCACCCGCTCGTCCAGCGGGAGGAAGGAAAACACGGACATGGCACTCCAGCCACGGGCCCTGCGCGGGGGAGGGGGGGGGGGGGGGCGGGGGTTGCGTGCAGGTGGCGTCGGGGAGCTTCGCGCGTTGGCAGCGGCAAGCGGCGGGAGCGCAGACGCAGGGCGGGGGAAGCGCAGCCGCGCAAGCCACAGTCCGCCTCCGGGCAGTCGGGGAAGGGCCACAACCACGAAGATGCGCGCGTGCCACACTCCTGGCTGCGCCGCGTCGTGCTCGCCGGCACCCGCGGCGGCACTGCACTGGCCGCCTTCCCCCTCGCGCCGCGCTCCCCACTCCCCCCCACGTGGCCAAGCCACGCCATAGACAGCCGGTGCCGGCCGGCTACCAGGCAGGCTCGGCGCGAGCGGGCCTGAGGCCGGCGCTGTCGCAGTGAGAGGGGGCCGCGCGTTGGCGGAGCTCCCTCGCTCTCGCGTTGCTGCCAGTCCGTGCGCCGCCCCGCCCGCCCAAGGGGCGACCCGGGGTGGAGAGAGCGGCATACGCGTGCCACCGTGCTCCCTCTCCCGCTCAGGCGGCGTGGGGTGGGCGGGGTGGGGGTGCGGCTCCCCGCAGCGCGGGGAGGCGCCCGGGCAGGCCGGCGGCAAGAGGGAGGACGGCGCGCGGCGAGCCCCTGCCGCCCCAGGACACGCCGGCTGGCTTGCAGCACGGGCAAGGGCCCGGGGGGCGCGCTTCCAGCTGCCCTCCGCGCCAGGGGGGGGACAACAGCGCGGGGCGGCGCATGCCGGCGGCGCATAGGGGGGACCTTTGCCTTCCGCTGCCTTTTTGGCCGGGCGGCCCTTGGACTCCGGGTCCGGCGCAGCGGGAGGACTCACCCAGGAATCCGCAGGCCGCTCGCTGCGCTCCTGCCAAGTGCCAGGGGGGCTGTGCCGCTCCGCGCCTGCTCTGGCCGGCCGGGAAGCCCACGCCGGCCTCGCATGGGCGGGACGTCAAGGCTGCCACGCGATATTATGACTTCGGGCAACACTGGCTGGCAGAGCCCGCGCGCGCGTCCTCGACGCCACGAGCACGAGCGTTTGCTCGCCGGCCACTGCCGAGGCGCCCCGCGAGCCCCGCCCGCCGCGCATCTCGCGGCCTCTCCTCCGCTCGCCGGCTGCAACCGCCCGTGGATTGCTTGTGCGCCTGGCAGCCCGTCGCGTCTGCCTCGCCCGCGGCGACCACAGCCGCCGCCCATCCCGCCTCGCAATCCGGCAGCCCCGCCCAGCCGAGTCCGCTTCCGGCCCACAAAGACCGGCCTCGGGCCTATCTGGTGCACTTCTTTCGTTGGCTTCCCTTAGGGCGCGCCCGGAGAGCTCCCTGCTCTCTAGACAGCGGAGTTTGAACTCGGGTCGGTCGGCGTTTCCCCCTCCAGGTTGCCATGCGCAGCACAGCCAGACGAGTGAGCGCCAGGGCAGGCTCCCGGCTCAGCGCCGCCGCCCCACGCGTGCTGGCACATCCAGCGGCCCGTGCGCTGCCCAGCGCGGCTCCTGGCGTCGCCTGCCGGGTGCACGACTTGCGGTGCGCGTCGAGCGTGTCTCGCGCGCCGGCGCCCCGCGGGCTGCCGGTCTCGCCCGGCGGGGCAACGCCTTGCCCGGCCGGCTGGTGGGTCAGGTGTCGCGGCTCGGCCCCCGGCCTGCGGCTGAGCAGCAGCGTTTGCAAGGGCCCGACGGCCCCGAAAGCCGACGAGGGCGAGGCGAGCGACGACGGCAGCAGCGCGCGGTCCGGCATGGCCAGCGCACGGCCGGGCCCTGGCGCGGCCGCATCGGCTGCCAGCGAGTGGGACGACGATGCGCTCTCGTCCTCCCCAGGCGACGGAATGAGGTCGGCGAGCCGGCCGCACGAGCCGAGGCAGCAGGCCCAGTCCTCCCCGCGGGACCACCTGATTAGCGAGGACGCCACCCGGCTCGCCGAGCGGATGCGCAAGGGCTCGCTGGAGCGGGACCGCACCCGCTCCACCCTCTGGAGCGCCCTCGCGGCCAACTCCCTCGCCACCGCTCTCAAGGCGGCCGTGTGGCTGTCGACGGGCTCGAGCGCCATGTTCGCCGAGACGGTGCACTCCGCAGTGGACACCGCGAACCAGGCTGTGCTCAACCGCGGGCACATCGAGGCCTCCTTCGAGCCCGACGTGAAGCACCAGTACGGCTACGGCAAGGCGCAGTACGTGTGGGGCCTGGTTAGTGCCATGGGGATCATGTGGATGGGCGCCGGCGTGGCCGTCTACAGAGGCATCGAGGCTCTCGCCTCGCCCCCGGTGGAGGCCTTCACCATTCCCATGGCGGCGTGGGGGGCGCTGGGAGCCTCCTTTCTCCTCGACGGGTACGTGCTGGTGGGCGCAACCACGGAGCTGGCGCGCCGCGCTGCGGCAGAGCACCCCGAGGCATTCCTCCCCATCCGTGAGATCGCCGGCCGGCGGTACGACGAGGACGGGCGCGTGGTCACGGAGGCGAACGCCTCGATGCTGGCCATCGCTGCCGCCACGCCGCGAGTGCTGGCCAGGCGCTTGGGGGCCATCCTGGGGCACGTTCGCGCCACCCGCGACACGAGCGTGGCGGCCGTGTTCTTGGAGGACGCGGCTGGGTGCGCGGGCGTCACCATCGCGGCGGCGGGGCTTCTCGCCACGCAGGTGACGGGGGACCCCACTTGGGATGCTGTGGCCACGCTCAGCATCGGCGCCCTGCTCGGCGGGGTGGCCATCCAGCTGCTCGAGCGAAACCGCCAGATGCTGTTGGGAGAGGCAGTGTCGCCCAAAATGGTGGCTGCGATCACGGCGCTCGTCGCGTCGCGCCCCGCCATCGACGGCGTGCGGGAGGTGCAGAGCCAGTGGATCAGCCCCGACACGTTCGCGTACAAGGCCGAGGTAGACTTTGACGGCACGGTGCTGGCGGCCAGACTGCTGGACGACTACCAGGGCCTCTTCCTGGGGGCGGCAGACCTGGAGGCCGAGCTCCCGGTGCTGCTGTCGCTCTACGCGGAGGACGTGACGAGGGCAGTGGAGCGGGAGCTCAAGGCCACCGAGGCGGACATCCGGAGCCACTACCCCGGCGCAGCGTTCATTGAACTGGAGCCAGACTCTGTGGCCGCGAACGAGCGCATGAGCGACCGCGCCTCCTCGCAAGAGGGCCAGCGGGGCGAGAGGAGGCAGCTCCTGGCCAGCCTGCTGGCGCAGCAGCAGGCTCGAGCCCTCGCCAGAGGCCCCAGTGCCGAGGGGCAGATGGAGGCAGCCGAGGAAGAGGCGCGCCTTCGAGAATGGTTCCGCCGGGCAGAGCTGCTCGGCGCCGCGGCAGTGCCCAAGGTGGTAGTCACCCCCGCGCCGACGCAGGGCGCAAAGCCGGCAGATGCAAACGCTGCGCTTGAGGCAGCGCAGACCCGCGAGGCGCCCACGGCAGACTCAGACAGCCCGGCAACCGATGCAGCGGGCGAGGCCTCGCAACAGCTCCGCGACGGCGGTGGGCGGCGCTAGGAGCAGCGCGCCTAGCCAGTCGTGGCAGCGGCGGTGCCTCTGGCGGGCACGGCGACACCGCCAGCGAGTGAAGGGCGGCGCTCCAGCGCGGCTGGCAAGCGCCGCTCGCATTTGGCAAACGTTGAAATGCAGCTGCTGCTCTCCCTGCCGCACCCAACGCCCACCACACACACACGCAACTGTGCTGCTCGACAAAACAACGCGAACGGGCCTGAGCCGAACCTAGCTTGAATCACTGCCTCACCGCGGGGTCGCCGCTGCCGTCTGCAGCGACGCCCCGGCCGCCGCGCGAGTGTTTCTCTGCCGCAGCAGTGACAAGGCGGACGAGCGAGGCCGCGCGGCGCACTGCCTCCTCCTCGTCGGCGCTGGCCGTCTTTCCTGGGCGAAGGTTCGCGGTGCCAGGGAGCGCGGTCACGGACTCCACGGCGTCGTAGTACTGGAGCAGGGACGGGTTGAACTCCGTGCGCGCGAGGAGCTCCACCTCGGCCTCCTCCGCGGCAACGCGCGCCTCCAGGCGAGCAAGCTCCGTCTCGTAGGCAACGGCCGGGTCGGCTGCGGTCGCAGTGGCAGCTGCCCCGCGCCCAACGGCCTGGGAGGCGCCCGAGGCCCCCGCCGACGCGTCCAGCGCCTGGGCGCCTTCGGACAGCACCCCGCGGTAGAGGGACCGCCTGCGCCAGCGCATGACCGTGTCCGCGAAGGAGGAAAACCCGAGCTCCCTGTCTGCCAGCACCCACCACCAATACGCGCCGACGGAGGCGACCGCGCCCGTGGCGTAGGTCACGGGCTCCATGATGTCCCAGGAGAGGTAGTCGAAGGCGAGCCACGCGTACACGCCCACGCCAGCGGCCATGCTGGCGAAGCCGAAGCGGTTGCTCCAAAGCGCCCAGGCGCCCGCCTCCCGCTCAACGAGCGCGCGAGCGGCGCGGCGGTCGGCAAGGCGCGCCCGGTGCCCTGCAAGCTCCGCCTGCTTCCGCTGCCTCTGCTCCCTCACAAAGGCCTTGTTCGGGCCCTCCAGTCCGAAGTGGCCGTAGAGCGCGTCAAGGGCCTCCTCGGGCTTGAGGAAAACCACGTCGCGGAGGTGGGGATCAGGGTGGCGGTGGAAGTGAAGCAGCACCCCTGCACGGTGCAGCCCACGCAGCAGATCGCGGCCCTCGTCTGGGGGCACCCCTGCATCGGCAGCGAGGTTGAGGAATTCGGCGACTCGAATCGTGCGCTCTGGCCGGGCACGCACCGCCTTCGTCACGCGGAGGTACGAGCCGCGACGAACGACCTCTTCGAGCGTGAGCACGCCCCCCTGAGTGTCCGAGCGAGTGGGGACCCACGGAAGCGGAGACAACCGAATGGTGCGATGATTGCCAAGCCGAACCAGGAACCCGCCTGAAGCCAAGTCGCCAATCGTTCCGAGCCTGTCTGCTGGGGTGCCGTCGTCGAGCGCAACCTCAGCGCCCTCGAGCCCGGGCTCGGCCCTGAGCAGCTCCAAAGCCGAGGCAACCGTCGTGTCTGCGACTCACGCGTCGCCATGTGGGAGAGGGGGGAGAGATGGGAGGCAAAGGAGGATGGTTCGGGGCGGGGAGGGCGAGAGAGCCCGCTGCTGCCGGATCGCGTGCGTTCTTGACGAGCTTGCAACCATCGCCGCAGCTAACCGACTCCTAGAGGGAAGGAAATGTCCTCGCTGTCGCCTGGCTTCACCCTCAGCCTGAGCACAACCTGCCCTCGTGCGTTGACGTGGAGCGCGCGGCGCTCGACTGCAGCGTCTTGCTGGTCGGCTAGCTGGCTCGAGCTCCTCGCCGGCACCAGCGGCGACGGGAGCGGGAGGGCACGAATGACACGGTCGCAACTCGAGCGTGCTCTGCGCAGCATCGCGGCCTCCAGAGTGGGCAGGCGCGTCTCAGCATAGTTTTGGGACGCCGGGATGTTGCAGCTGCTGGTTCTGCAGCCACAACCAGCGCGGCAGAGCCAGGCGCTCGCGTCGCCGTGGTCGGTTGCGGCAAGGCCTGCTCGCTTTCCGGCAGTCAAGCAGCGAGCGGCGGGGCGTCGCGTCAAATGAACGCAGGCTGCCGCTTTTGGAGGCCATTGCTTGGCGCGTGCGTCAGCATTCCCCCCCGGTGTCCAGGCGTTTCGCGCCAATTCAAGTTTTGGGGTTGTGGAGACTGCTCCGGCGGTGAAGCGCGCAGAGGCCGGCAAGCCAAGCAGCCGCAAGCATTGCTATCGAGACGCGCTTTCGCCCTTTTCTGGTTGCAACAGGCCACATCGCAACGGCCAGTCGCGAGCGTGGGTTGTCATGCAACGAGCCAGCTCAAACTCAGCGCGCTGCAAGCAGAGAATGCAATTCGTCGCAGCGCACGGTGAATCCGCGCCATGGGTGTCCCCGCGCCGCGCACAGTGGCTTGAGACGTGCAGCGCTGACCCGGCGCGCACAGGGGGCACGGGGCAAAAACGCAGGCGCGCCGCCTGGACTTCTCGCTCGGCGCAGGCGGCCGTCCCGCCCGCGAGAGGCCTGTCCCGCCCCCCAAATGCACGAGGCTCACGCACGAACTGGGGCAGCCCCCATACCAACGAGCATGCCCGGCCTGGGAGCCCATGACATGGAGCGGTGTGGCAAGCAGGAGGCAGAAATTAGCTTCCCGGTCAACATTGCAGTGTTGACGTCAGAGGTTCGATTTCTCAATGGCGCCGATCAAAGCGAGCAGCGCGAGCGTCAGCCATGCAGCACTTTCTCGCGTGGCTGACGAGCCCAGGCGCGTTCCGCCGCGCAACCCAACTCCTTCCTCAAGTCCCAGCCCGCTGCGACTGCCTGGTGGCGACAGCTCCGGCTCGCCGTGCATCTCGCTGACAGCAGCTCACCGCTTCAGCGCTATACGATGCGCGTCATCGCCGCCAAACGCCCCGCCTTTTGGCTTGCGCTCTTAGTCGCCATCGGCCTGCTATCGGATTCGGCTGATGCATGGTGAGACCATGGCGCGCTCCCCTGCGATGGTGCTCCTTTGCCCAAAGCCAGACCAGACCGCGTGCGGGCTTGAACCGAAACCGGTGCCGGACTGCCCGAACCCTCGATGCCCCCCCAATTCCATCTCGGGCCAGCGGCTTGGGACGCCCCCTTCCTGACCCGGGGAGCGCCCTCGATGGCAGCAGCACCTACTGCAAAGCTCATATGCTGCTAGGGCCCAGATTTGCGGGCGTTCGTCTGCGGGTAATCGCTTGCTTTGCCTTCGGCTCAGGTCGAGCTAGCCGTCGAGCCGCACTCTGACCGCTTGCCTCGCAACCGCAGGGGCCGCCGCCGCCGCCGCCGCGCGCCCGCTTGCTACAGATGCGGAGTCGGTGAGCAGTTGCGCAGCCGCTCGGGCACCCCGCCGCCTCGGCCTTGGCGATTTTCGCAATCGCCTTGGCGGGAGTCAGAACCTTCGGGCCATCCCGTCAGACACCGGGTCTGACCGCCGCTTCTCGCAGGCTACTACTACGCGGCCTGTTATTCGTGCGGGAGCTGCGGTGCTGGCTACTACCAGCCGTACGGGTCCCACCAAGGCGGATGCTACACTTGCAGCGCGGGCTCGTACTCAGGCGTGCGCGCTGGGACTTGCTCAAGTTGCTTGGCTGGGTATTACTGCCCCACGAGCGGCATGGGGTCTCCTTACGCTTGCCCTGCCGGGCGGTACACGAGCTGGGCAGGCGGAACGTCGTGCAGCTACTGCTACGCGGGCTACTACTGCCCGTACTCCGCCTCTCGTTCGCCCACTCCGTACCAGTGCCCCGCTGGTCGATGGTCTTCGTCCGGATTCTCTGCGTGCACATATTGCACTGCAGGCAGGTACGGCTCCGCAGGCGCCACGACGTCTTCGTGCTCTGGCGCATGTCCTGCGGGTTCGTACTCGTCGGCAGGGGCAAACACGTGCACAAACTGCCCTGCTGGTCGCTTCACTGCATCGACAGGTCAGAGCTCTTGCACGGGATATTGCGCTCCCGGTCGCTATGGCGTCGCAAGCACCCGGGCCTCCTCCTCGCTGTGCTATGGCGAGTGCTCCGCCGGATACTACTGCGTTGCTGGGTCCACGTCACCGACGCAGTTTGCTTGCGGATCCGAGACAGTGTACTGTCCGGCAGGCTCCGGCGCTCCGCTTGGCGTCTCACCAGGCTACTACGCCTCAGGCGGTACCGTAACAACACGCACTTCGCAGACGCCGTGCCCAGGCGGCCAGGGAAAGTTCTGTTCCGGAGGCCAGATCCTACCTTGCGGCCCCGGCCGCTACGGGTCGTCAGCTGGGCTGCCGTCCGCAGCCTGCGACGGCGCTTGCTCGCGTGGCTACTTCTGCCCATCCGGGTCCACGTCCAAGTTTGCATCCAAGTGTGGAAGCGTCGCGGTGTACTGCCCTGCAGCGGCGGGTGCTCCGACAATTGTCCCTCCAGGGTTCTATTCGGGCCCGCTTGCCGCTCCCGAGGACGAGCGGTACGAGGCTTTGCCATGCCCGACGGGCAAGGCTTGCCAGAATGGCATCATCATCGAGCCTCTGAATTTCTACACCTGCCCAGACGGCGAAGCCTCCCGAGACGTGCTGGAGTTGACGGTGAACGCGAATGCCGGAAACGCCATGGCAGCGAAGCTCCAGGGTGGGGCGACGGGAACGATTGCGTACTCCATCACGTCGCAGTCGTGGAACCAGGGTTGTGTGCACGGTGACAGCAACGTGTTTACCATCAGCAGCTCGGGGCAGCTCAGCCTGAACTCTCGGAGCATCAAGTACGACACCTGCACCTCATTCGTCGTTAACGTGCGGACTTCGTTTGGCGCCTCTGTTGCGGACTGCAAAGTCACGATTTCGGTTGTCGACGTCAACGAGAAGCCGACGGCCCTGTGCGGAAATAGAGAAGTCAACGAAAAGGTGATTGCCGGCACCAAGGTCGGCCTGCCAATGTTGGCAACAGACCCTGACAGGCAACAGTCGCTGATTTGGACGATCACGTCGCCCACTTCCAGCCCGTTTTCGATTGCACCTTGCGATGGACAGGTCCTTGTTCGGAATGGAGGCGCTGCGCTCGATGCAACGGAGAAGTCTTCCTACTCCCTCACTCTCGCAGTCACCGACGATGGCGAACCGAAGCTCTCCGCAACTTGCTCAATCGTCGTGACGGTCCGCAACGTGAACGAGCCGCCGTCGATGACGTCGCCTCGCTTCGTTTTTGGCCTGTTCGAGAACATGCCAGCTGCCACTGTGGCGGGCACCGTGACCGCCACAGACCCCGATGCAGACAGGCTCGTGTACGCATGGGCGGCCACCGACTCCCCAGACCATTTCGCGCTCGACAGCCAGACCGGGAAGGTTTCCATTCGGCCTGGCGCGTCCATCAACTTCGAGGCCAAGGACAAGTATACGTACACTGCGAAGGTGTCCGACCCCTCTGACAACGTCGCCCAAGCTCAGGTGGTCATCAACATCGCGGACGACGCGGATGCGCCGACGATTTTGGACGTGTCCGCCATGTCAGTGCCGGAGCTCGCCGCGGCGAACACGCTTGTCGGCCGCCCTCTGACTGCAAAGGACGAAGACGCCAATGACCAGCTGACTTGGTCGGTCACGTCGGGGTCCACGTTCGGCATCAACCCCCAGACTGGCCAGCTCTTCGTGTCGGGTAACGGCGGGGCAAACCTCAACTTCGAGGCGGCAACGACGGCCATCGTCGCGGTGCAAGTTACCGACTCGCACTCCCTGACGGCGTTCAAAAGCATCACCGTGGACGTGACCAATGTGAACGAGGCGCCCACCATGAGCCCGTTGACCAGGTCTGTGAAAGAGAACGCTGCCATCGGGGTGGGCGTCGGAGGTGCCGTGGCTGCCCAGGACGTGGACGCAGGCACGATCATCTCCTACTCGCTCGTCTCCAACCCTGGGGCCTTCTTCAGCATCGAGTCGGGCGGAGGCCAGATCCGAGTTGCCAAAAGCCTGGACTTCGAGACCAAGCCCGTGCACACGCTGACAGTCCGCGCAACTGACAACGGCTCGCCCCCCAAGTTCTGCGAAGCTCAAGTGACCATCATCGTGGAGGACACGACGGAGCCACCAACGATTGCCGCTCAGAGCGTAACCATGCGAGAGGATGCTGCGGTCGGCTCCAGGGTGCTTGCCGTGGTTGTTCAGGACGAAGACGCGGGCGACACGCACACCTGCACAATCACAGAGGGCAACATCGGCAGCATGTTTGCTCTCAAGCCAGTGTCTGGGTCAACGTCGTCGTTCCACTGCGAAGTGATTGTGGGCACGGGCGGCCTGGACTTTGAGAAGGCTAGCAAGGTGGTGCTCAAAGTCACCGCAGCGGACAGTGCAGACCCACCCAATTCGGGCTCCGGACTTGTCACAGTGTCAGTTACGGACGTCAACGAGGCGCCAGTCATCACCGACTCGTCAGCCGGACGCGCCGTCAGCGCCCTGGCTCTCAAGGGGAGTCCCATCGGGAGCCCCTTGGCTTTCGGCGACCCCGATGTGGGCCAGTCTCACGCATGGCAAATCCTGTCCATCACCGCGCCGGATGACGTTCAGCACAACTCGTTGTTCACCATCGACAACAACGGCCAGTTTCGAGTCGGAGTGGACGAGCTCAGCGTGTACATCGAGGTTCACAACGTTGGGCTTGACGACCCAGACTGTGTCGTCGTTGCCAAGGTAACAGATAACGGGACTCCTCCCATGAGTGGTGAGGTCTCGACAAAAATTCAAATAGTTTCGGGCAACAAGCCTCCAACTGTCATGCCAATGACGCTGTCTGTGGAGGAGTCGACTCTGCCTGGCAGCATCATCGGCAAGGCCGTCGCCACCGACCCCGAGGACCAACTCGTGAACAAGTTTGCAATTTCGGCGGGCAACGAGCAGGGCCTGTTCTCAATCAACGAAGACACCGGGGAAATAAAGCTCCTAGGGAAGCTGGATTTCGAGGGGACTTCTTCGTTCACTTTGCAAGTTCAGGCGCAAGACAACCCGCCCAACAAGATCTTTCAAGGCGAGGAGATAACGGTGCTTGCATTCACGGCAACGGCAGTTGTGTCGGTCAAGGTGCTGGATGTGAACGAAGCTCCAGTTTTGCTGGGCGGAGACGCCGCAGTCGATGAGCTCTCTCCCAGAGGCGTCAAAGTCGGCATGCCGTTTTTTGTGTCTGACCCAGATGCAGGCGACAAGCCTACGTTTGCCATTTCTAAAGGCAACACTGGCAGTGTCTTTGGAGTGCAAGCGGTCCAAGATGCCTTGGGAAAGTGGGGCGGTCAAATCGTTGTGGAAAAAGCTAGTCTGAACTTTGAGGTGATGGAGTCCTACAACCTGGAGCTACAAGCAACCGACAAAGGTGGGCTCAAGTCGGCAGCAAGCGTCCTGGTCACCGTTAACAACGTGAATGACCCCCCCACCATTGGAAACCTGCAGACACTTGTGTTGGCGGAGAACACAGCTGTTGGATCGCTGTTGCCGGCAAGCGGAGTCCTGGTTCCCGTGCTAGACGAAGACCACGATGCTGTGAGCTTGCGGATCAAGTCTGGCGGCGAGGGACTGTTCAAGCTGTCTCCCTCTGGCCAGCTGAGCCTGGCAGGGGCGCTTGACTTCGAGACCAAGGACCGCCACGTGCTCACGATCGAGGCACAGGATGTCAGGCAGGCAGCCGCCACGAAGGATTGGGTGATCCAAGTGTCCAACGTGTGGGAGAAGCCCGTGTACTCTGGTCCCGCGTTCGCGCAAGTGACCGAAAACGCGAAAGTCGGGTCGCTTGTTTTGCAATGCAGCTGTGACGACCAAGACCTTAATGACGAGCTTGTTTTCAGCTTTGCCAAGGACTCGAGCGTGTTCGGGATGGGGTCGTCCAACGGCCAGATCCGAGTCGTCGGGTCTGTGAACTATGAGGATGCGGATTCGCACCAGCTGACCGTGGTCTGCACCGACAGGGAGGGGCTGTCTGCGTCGGCAACCGTCTCCGTCAAGGTCACGGACGTGAACGAGGCACCGGCCATCGTCACCACCAGCCTGGACCTTCCGGAGACCGAGGCGAGCGGCGTTGCTGTGGGCCGGATCGTCATCGCCGACCAGGACGCGTCTGACACACACTCGGTGACCATCACGTCCGGGAACGGCCCTGCTGATGCGCCGCACTTCGTGCTGGACGGCAGCACGCTGAAGCTCGCCAACGCAGCTCTGGACTTCGAGGGTGAATCGGGCGCCACGTCGTTCACGCTTGGGATCAAGGTCGTCGACAGCGGCACTCCTTCGCTTTCGGCTTCCGCCAACGTGCGAGTCGTGGTCCTCGATCGCAACGAGCCCCCTGTCATGCTGGACCAGGCGAGGAGCATCGAAGAGAACTCGCTCACGAGCGCACCGGTGGGAGCTCCTCTGGAGGCGAGTGACCCAGACCAAGGGCAGCTGTTGACTTTCCGCATCACTGCCGGCAACGAGGACGGCAAGTTCAAGATCGACCCCTGCTCCGGCCAAATCAAGGTGGACGAGGACAAGGGCCTCGACTTTGAGACCAAGTCGAGCTACACGCTCACGGTGCAGGTCCAGGACGACGGGGCTGCAGAGCCAGGCCCGGCACGGCTGGCCGACACGGCGACGGTCACCATCAGCGTCATCGACGTGAACGAGCCGCCCACCCTCCAGGACGCAGCGGCGAGCATCGCGGAGAACTCCGCCCAAGGCACCCCAGTCGGGGCAGCAGTCACCGGAACCGACCCCGAGCGCTCGGTGCTGGCCTATAGCATCGCGGGAGGCAACACTGGGAGCGCCTTTGCCATTGATTCCACGTCTGGGCAGATCTCGGTGGCCAGCAGCGCGGCACTCGACTTCGAGAGCGTCAAGGCCTTCACGCTGCGGGTGAGGGCCACGGACGACGGAAAGCCCAACGGTCCCCATCTCTTCGGCGAGGCAGATGTCGTGGTCTCGGTGCTGGACGTCAACGAGCCACCGGTGTTCCTGGCCCAGCAACGAAGCATCCTTGAAAACTCTGCTGCAGGCTCTGCAATCGGTGCAAGGCTCGACGCAAGCGACCCCGACGCTGAGCAGACTGTTTCCTTCGAGCTCTCTGGCGGGCCAGACGCAGCCTCCTTCACCCTGAGCTCCAACGGGCAGCTCACAAGCTCCATTGCGGCGAGCTTCGACTTCGAGTCCAAAACAGAGTACGCCGTGGAAGTGACCGCCAGAGACAGTGCAACGCCCTCGCTTCAGACCAAGGCCACCATAGTGGTGAACGTGCTGAACCAGAACGAGGCGCCCACCATGCCCGACGCCACGGTGGAAATTGCCGAGTCCGCCGGCGTGGGCGCGACGGTGCCGGGCACGGCCAGCCTCGCGACGGACCCCGACGCAGGCGACCGCCTCCAGTACGAGCTGGTCAAGCAGGAGCCGGACCGCCCCATCTTCCGCGTGCTCGCGGCGGACGGCTCCGTCGAGGTCAAGAGCGCGCTCCTCGACTTCGAGACCGTGCCCGTGCACAGGGTCTGGGTCCGAGTCACGGACATTGATGGCCTGGCTGACGAGGGGGTGATCACCATCGAAGTTCAGGACGTCAACGAGCCCCCCACGCTCTTGGCACAGGCTCGGGCCGTGTACGAGAACGCCCCTGGTGCGCCCGTTGGGGAGCCGCTCATCGCAAGCGACCCCGACGCTGACGACAAGGGCGCGCTGACGTTCACTCTGCTGAGCGGGGGCGCTGCGACCCAGTTCGCGATCAACAGCACGAGCGGGCAGCTCAGCACGGCGGCGGGGTCCGCTCTGGACCACGAGAGCGCGGAGCTCGTCGTGCTCAGCGTGCAGGTGAAGGACTCTCAGGGTCTGACCTCCACCGCGCAGGTCTCTGTGACGGTTCGCGACGTGAACGAGGCACCCTCAATGGCCGAGGACACGTTCGAGTTCAAGGTGGCCGAGAACGCCGTGATGGGCACCCAGATCGACTTCGTCCGCGCTGCCGACGTCGACGACGGCGACGTCCTGACATGGTCGATGCGCGTCGTGTCGACCGGGACCATGGCAGCCGCCGGGGCCGGGGACTTCGCGATCAACCCTGCAACGGGCGCGCTCACCGTTGCGAAGGATACGGGCCTCGCGACGGACCCACCCGGCACGCGCCTGAGCAAGTACCTTCCCGAGGGGAACGTCTACACGCTGCAGGTGACAGTGACCGACGACGGGACAGGGCTCCTGCAGGACACCGCAACTGTCAGGGTGACCGTGATCGAGAACAACGACCCGCCCGAGTTGGAGGCGGAGTACTCGGCAAGCGTGAGCGAGAACTGCGCCGCCAACACACTGGCCCTCGAGCTGCAGGCCACCGAGTACGACGAAAAGGACCGCAACAAGCTGACCTACGCGATTCTGGACGGCAACTACGCCGACACCTTCAAGCTCACAACGGTGGTGAGCACGGACGGATCCGCCAACAAAGCCGAGCTGCGGGTGGCCCGGCCCATCGTCGACTTCGAGGACCGCACCTCCTACTCCCTCGTCGTCCAGGTCAGCGACGGCTTCCTCAAGGCGTCCACCGTCGTCACCGTGTCCGTCGTGGACGTGAACGAGCGCCCCGTCATCGACGCGGCCAGCCTGACCATGGCCGTCGACGAGAACCCGGCCTCCGTGGGAGGCGTGGTCGGAACCGTGGTGGCCCGCGACGTGGACGCCGACGACCTGCTGACGTTCGCCTTCTTCGGCGACGGGAACAAGGCGGGCCACTTCGCCATCGACGCGTCGACGGGCGCAGTGTCGGTGGCGTCGCTGGACATCGACCGCGAGACGACGTCGTCGTACTCGATCGGGGTGCGCGTGTCGGACGCGGGGGGGCTGGTTGACGAGCGTCAGCTGTCGGTGCTGGTGAACGACGTCAACGACGCTCCCGTGCTTGGAGTCTCCGCCGTGACTGTGGCCGAAAACAGTCCTCGCGGCACGGTTGTGTCCGTGGGCATCCGCGCCAAGGACCAGGACACCTCTGACGCCGTTTCCTACTCCATGGGCAGGCCCAACTGCTGGGGCGTGCAGATGTCCAAGCCCGGCGCAAGGGAGTACTCGCCGTTTGTGGTCAAGCCCGTGGGCGCAGTGCGCAGCGTTGACTTCTCGGTCAAGGCTGCGACGGGCGCCGTCATCGTCATGCGCGACCACGCCGAAGGAGACGCGGAGTATGCTCCCCCCACTGGACCATCGTACGAGCTCACTCTCGGGCTCGGCGGAACAGGGTCAGGTGTGTCGCTTCGGCGCGTGTCGGTGACGACTGGCGGCGGTGTAGAAATTCTGGACCTTGCGCCAACAGCCTCTGCCGCCGCCGGCCTGCTCCTCGTGCACGCTCGAGGCAGTACCCGGTTGGTCCTCGAGATCGACGCGTCAGCCACCGGCAGGCGCGTGGTAACCCTTGCTCGGGCCACAGGTAGCGACGCGGTCATCGCGCAGTGGGTCGACGAAACCGAGAACGGGCCGGTCGGGATGCGATTCGGCGTTGGGGCCTCCAGCGCCCAGGCGCCAGTGCAGGTCAGTCCCGCGTGTTTTGAGCCCCTGGCGGCAAGCTCCAGCGCAGATGCCTTCAAGGTCAGTCGGGACGGGAACATCCTTGTGTCGGACGTATCGACAAACTTCGAGGCGCAGCGCGAGTTCGGCTTCGAGCTCATTGCCACCGACGACGGCACCCCGTCGCTGTCCTCGTCTGCAGCCGTCGTCATCCAGGTCAGTGACGTCAACGAGGTGATGTCTTGGGCCACCGTGCCTTGTCCAAACACGACTGGCTCGTTCATCGCGTGCTTCTCTGTTCCGGAGAACACCCTTATGGCCTCGTCCGCCGCCACGCTGGGGTCCGTGCGTGCGCAAGCCTCGGATCCGGACGTACTTGCGGGGCAGACCCTCTCGTTTACCGTTGGGCCCGTGGGGAACTCCGCCAATGACAAGGCCGTCTTCGCGGTCGGAGCGACGTCGGGCGTTGTCAGCCTGCTGCAGAACGCCCTCAACTTCGAGGCCAAGGCAGCGTGGGAGGTGGGCATCACGGCCACAGACAACGGAGTGCCGTCGCTCTCCAAGGAAGGAAAGGTGCACATTGCTGTCGAAGACGTGAACGAGCCGCCGGCCTTGCTGACCGAGTCCCTCAGCGTGAGCGAAACGGCCGGTGCAGGATCGCAAGTCGGAAGTGCCCTGGTCATCACGGACCCCGATCCCATGGACTCGCACGTTGTGAGCATCGTCGGGGGAAACGGGCCGAGCGAGGACTGGTTCCGCATCGACGGCACCAAGGTGGTGCTGGGGGCCGCTCCACTGGACTTCGAGGGCGTGTCCGGTTCGAACAGGTTCTCCCTACAGGTGCGTGTGAGCGACGTTCCCCCTGCAGGCAAGCTGCCTGGGACCCTAGCCGTCACGAAAACGGTGGTAGTCTCGGTCACGGACGCCAACGAGCGGCCCGTCATCGCCGATGCTGAGCGCCAGGTCGAGGAGAACTCGCCAGTGAACACGCCGGTCGGCGACATCCTCCCCGCGTCCGATCAAGACGCCGGCCAGACCCTGTCATTCGCAATCACGAGCGGCAACGATGACGGCATGTTCAAGATCGACGGGTGCTCGGGGCAGGTCAAAGTCGCCCGTGCCGCGCTCGACTTCGAGACGACGAAGGAGTACTCACTGCAAGTAACAGTCACGGACGATGGCGGCGTCGTGCCAGGGCCAGCGCGCCTGTCTGCCAGCGCCGTGTTGACAATCCGCATTGTCGACGTCAACGAGCCGCCCTCCCTGAAGGACTCCGCTGCCACTGTCGACGAGAACTCAGCAGTGGGCACGGCCGTGGGGAGTGCTCTTCGAGGCGAAGACGTGGACGCCGGCTCGGTGCTGTCGTATGCGATTGCGAGCGGCAACGTGGGCCAGGCGCTTGCGCTCGACTCGAGCTCCGGAGTCCTGTCCGTGCAGCGCGCAGCGATCGACTTCGAGACCACGGCCAAGTATGTCCTCAACGTCACCGTGACGGACAACGGAAAGCCCAGCGGTCCTCCTCTGTCGTCGTGGGGCATTGTGACCGTCACTGTGAGGGACATCAACGAGGCGCCCGTCATCGAGGACCAGCAGCGGTCGGTCAACGAGAACTCGCTGGCTGGAAAGCTCGTCGGCTCTTTGCTCGCCGCCAGCGACGTGGACGCAGGGAACTCGCTCACATTCGCCATCGTCGGGGGCCCGGACGCCGCTGCGTTCCTTGTTTCGCCTGTGGGTCAACTGACGGTGGCCACTGGCGCCGCGCTCGACTTCGAGACCCGGAGCAAGCTCTTCGTCACGGTCCGAGTCACAGACTCTGACAAGGTCCGCCCCCTGTCCGACGAGGCCACGATCACGGTTCAGCTCGTGGATGTCAACGAGGCCCCCACTCTGGCGGAGCACACACCGTAGTGGTTGCGGAAAATTCCCCGATTGGCTTTGCCATCGAAGGCACAGCGTCTCGGGCCCGCGACGTGGACGCGGATGACGTGCTGTCGTACGCGATCGTGTCCCAGTCTCCTGGCTCCTTCTTCCGCATGCTCAGCGCGGATGGAGCGGTGGAGGTGCGCCAGGCGGGCATCGACTTCGAGACCAGCGCCAAAGCACAGCTTGCTCGTTCGGGTGTGACCGACAAGGCCGGGCTGTCCGCGGAGAGCCAGCTCCACATCTCGGTGGCGGACGTGAATGAGGCGCCTGTGATTTGCCCGACCAGCGCCGAAGCGTGCCCGAGAACTCGCCATCGACTTCTTGCGGCCCTCCCACTGGTGGCGGCGGACGTGGACGCCGAAGGACACCCCGTACAGCTTGCGTTCGCATTCTCCATCGTGAGCTCATCCGCCCCCGGGGCGTTCGCCATCGACCCAACCAGCGTGTGCTCTCGACGACGGCTGCTGCAGAGCTGGACCACAGGCTGCCCGGAAGCGGTCGTCCGGGTGCGAGTGACGGATTCGAGTGGTGCGACGGGGGAGGCGGCGATCACGGTGATGGTGACGGATGTGAACGAAGCGCCAACGTTCGCGCACACGTCCTACTCCTTCCAAGTTGCAGAGAACGCAAATTTCCAGGAAGAGGTGGACATTGTATCAGCCGCGGATCCAGACAAGGCAGACACGCTTCGCTTCACCCTCCGGGTCGACTCGGCGCCGAAGGCGGGCATGCATCTGATCTCGGCCATCAACCCTTCACAGGCAAGGTCTTCGTAGGCCCGCAAGACCGCTGCTGGCTGTGGCTACACACCGGCGGAGTACTTGCCGCAAGGCAGAGTCTACACTTGCACCGCCACGGCGCAGGACAACGGCATTGGGTGGACTGATGGCAACCACCCAGGTGGTCGTTACGGTGGTGCCTTACAACGACCCGCCCACGCTTCCTGCAAGTGTGGTCTCGGGCTCTGTTCGTGAACCTGGCCGCCAGCGAGCACGCTTGTGGCCACCATCGAAGGCAGCGACAACGACCAGGACATAACGCGAGCTCTCGTACTCGAATTCTGGACGGCAACTACCGGACACACTTCAA
>VLTN01000093.1:0-77465 GCA_008330645.1 Cafeteria roenbergensis
CCCCGAGTATTTCGGTTTGCAACATCTCGGTGTCCGTCAAGGCAGGTGTACGGAGGCGGACAGCATGAAGGTTTGCGGCCAACGACCGCACATCCGCGTCGATTTCAGTGAGGCTGCAAGTCTCCCGACCGATAAACTTCAACCCGGCTGCACTGCACGCTGACAACTCAGACGTGATATTTGCCGATGGAGTGCGTGGCTGCACTTTGCCGACGGCCTCCAACTTCGACCCCCTGCACCTCAACGATGGCTCTTGCGAATTCCCAGCGATATTCAGCCAGGCTGCCCTTTACCGGCAGCCACGAACTTCGTGTCAGCGTCTGTCGATGACGGATCTTGCGAGTTCCCAGACTTCGCGGGGCTGCAGCGCCTGTACACCGCCTCGAGGGTGAAGCAGCCATCCTCCGGGTGCATCGGCCGAGCGCACGGCACTGAGTGCGAGAGTCGACGAGCTTGGTGTCAGCTCGAGGCGTCAGGGCTGCAGCAGCCACTCTTCGGCTCTTCTGCGGGCGATGGATCAGTATGATGCCATTGCAGAGTTGGGCCAGGTCCAGGCAAACCTGACTGGCTGGGTGCAGCGCTATACCAGGCAGCCGCAGCGTCGTCGACGTGCCAGACCAGCTTGGCCAGCGAGCGTGCGCGCTGCAGAGCAGCGCCAGCAAGCTAGCCGATGCCCAGGCGGCAACTCAAGTGCAAGCCAGCCGCGCGGATGCAGCAGAAGCGACAGCGGAAACTTGCAAACCCGGCTCACTGCTGCGGCAGTCCGACCTCGCAACGGCTGCGAGCGAGTTGAACTCGGCGCAGTCGGACCTGGCAAGCAGCCAAGCTCTTGTTGCTGATCGCCAGCGCACGATCGCCTCTCTGACCGTCGGAGGCAGCGACCCTCAGGACAGAGCTTGCTTCGCTGAGGGACCAAGTGGCCGCTGCTCAGGCCAACTTGTCAAGCGAAGCCAGCCGGGGCGGATCAAGCAGAGTCGTCCATGGCTTCGCTTCAGGATGAAGTAGCCGTTCTCAAGTCGCAGGTGAACGTGTCCGCTGACAGGCTGGCACTGGCGGAGGGCAAAGGCGACAGAGGAAGAGGAGCTGGCCCGCGAAGTGTCATCCCGGCTGGCAGCAGCCGAGCAAGACCTGGCCGCAGCCAGCGCGAACCTGTCCAATACTCGAAGCACCCTCGCTGCAGCTCAAGGCGAGCTGTCGGAGGCACGCGCCGCCCTGGACAGGACGGCTCAGCTGACGAATGCTACGTCCGTTCAGCTCGATGCCGCCAACGCGCTGGCCGCCGCTCGACAGGTGCAGGTGGAGCGGCTCAAGAACACGTCGCTTGCCCTTGAGGCAACTTTGAATGCCACAAAGCAGCTTCTTGACCAGCAGGGCTCGAACTGCGCGCCCGCAGCGTTGGACTCCCCTGTGGACCCTTTGCCCAATCGGCGGGGACATGAACTGCTCCGACCTCACGGCGCCAGGAGGCGACTGCATGCTCAATTCCGAGTGCGCAAGCGGAATCTGCTCCTTCGGGGCGTGCGCTGCTCCCACATGCTCTGACGGAATCCGCCAGGGCAGCCCCGGAATGGACCACTTCGAGTCCGACACCGACTGCGGTGGGACGTGTGGCGGGTGTGCGGAAGCGAGTCTTTGCCTGGCCAGCGACGACTGCTCCAGCGGGCTCGTGTGTTTCCAGGGTCAGTGCCGAGTGAGCCCGTTTGAAGGCCTGGCGACCAGCGGCACGAACGCCAGCTCCGTGGACCAGACGCAGAGCGTCGATCCTGACGCAGCGGAGCTGGTTGCGTTCGCACCTTGCCTTCGCTCAGACCAGTGCCAGTCCGGAATTTGCAAACGCCGTGAGCAGCAGCCGCTCCGTTGCCGGAGCTCGCGTGTCTGTCGGCAGCGTGGCCCTTGGCCTCTGTGCCCCTGCCTCCCTGACAGACGGCCTGCGCAACGGGGACGAGCCCTGCGTGGACCGCCTGCCCGGCGCCGGCGAGTGCCGAGAGGGCGAAACCTGCCTCGTTCCCACCGATTGCGAAACTGGAGGTGCCTGCTTGGGCGGAGTATGCCAGGCTGCAACTTGTCAAGACGGCATCTGGAACGCCGTGGCCGAAACCGACGTCGACTGTGGCATGGTTGGACCAGCGAGAGACAATCCCAGCGCATCTTGCGGCAAGTGCAGGGTCGGGGCCAAGTGCGACTCCCAAGATGACTGCGAGTCTGGGGAATGCTCTGGCGGCAAGTGCGTGGCTCCTCCGTCCTGCAACAACGGCAAGCAGGATGGAAACGAAACCTGTGTGGACGGGGGGGGGGGCAACATGCCAGCCCTGCGCTCCACTCGCGAGCTGCGCCCTCGACCGCGACTGCGACTCGGGGCACTGCAATGCTAAGGCGGGTGTTTGCGAGCGGCCCACTTGCTTCGACGGCCGACGCAACGGGGGCGAGACCGGGACAGACTGCGGTGGCACTTCTGGCTGCCAGCGGTGCTCCGTTGGGAGCGTGTGCTTGGTAGGGTCCGACTGCTCGTCCAGGTCTTGCTCCGGCGGTGTGTGTGCGGCGCCAACTTGCTCGGACGGCATTGCCCAGGCAGACGAGGCACCAGGCGGGGACTGCGGCGGGGGGCGGTGCGAACTGTGTGGGCCCGGTGTGTCGTGCTCGTCGTCCGCGCAGTGCACGGGGCAGTGCGTGGGCGGCATCTGCCAGGCACCGCGCTGCGACAACCGGCTGCTCGACGGGTTGGAACAGGACGTCGACTGCGGTCCCCCGTCTTCAGGGTGCCAGCTTTGCATGCCCGGAGACCGATGCCTCAGCGGGTCGGCGTGCTTGGGCGGGATGTGCACAGAAGGTCGGTGCGCGGCGCTCACCGCCCAGACCATTCGCAACCTCACAAGTGCGGTCGGCGGTGTGACGGGCACTGGCCTTGGCAGCACGCATTCTGGAAGCACAGAGACCCCCCAGCTTTGCCCGCTGGGCAACGGCACGTGCGGTGGGCTGTGCGGCCCTTGCCCTGCGGGCGCGCTGCTTGCAGCGCGTCCAGCGACTGCGGGGACGGATTGCGTTGCTCCGCAAGCCAGTGCACGGCTTCCTGCGAGGGCAGATGTGGGGCAAGCGGGTGCCCACTTTGCCAGACCGGCCAGGCCGCTTCGTCAGCGTCGATGTGCGTGTCAGGCATGCGGAGCTCGCTGACGGGACTGTGCGTGGCACCCAGCCACTGCAGCAATGGCAGGCACGATGCAGCCGATGGCGAAACAGCAGTGGACGTTGGAGGGCAGTGCGGGACGCTCAAGCCGGCGGGCGGGAGCTGTCGGTCGTCGTCGCAGTGCGTGTCTGGGTTTTGCCACCCGAGGAGTGCCGTTTGCAGCATCCAGCACTGCGCTGACGGCGTGTTGTCCGGCGACGAGACTTGTGTGGACGGCGGCGGCTCCTGTCCGTCAGGCTGTGCTCCTGGCAGTGCGTGTCTGGTGGCATCCGACTGCCGCGAGGCCGAGTCCGTGTGCGCTGATGCGCGCTGCACAGTGCCTCCCAACTGCAGCAACGGCAGGCAGGATGCTGGCGAGGTGGCGGCCGACGTAGGGCCAGTTTGTGGGCCCACTGCCGTGGGCGGAGCATGCAGCGGTGATAGCCAATGCGCCTCGGGGTCGGTGTGTCCTCCTTTTCCCGGGGGCCGCCCTGGGGACGTGCGGCGCGGGCACGTGCTCTGACGGGATCTGGCAACGCGACCGGGAGGCGGACATGGACTGCGGCGCGTCCTGTGGCCGGGCGGCCTTGTGCCCCGTGTACTCGCGCTGCAGCGGGGCGGGTGACTGCACGTCTGGGCGGTGCGCAGCCGGCGTCTGCGTGCCCTCTTCGTCTTGCGAGCCCGGGCAGTGCGGAGGAGGCTGCGCGCCGTGCCCGCTTGAGAGCAAGTGCTCGCTCGCGAGCGACTGCATGAGCGGGTGGTGCGCGTCCGGAGTCTGTGCTCGGACCTCGGCAACGCCGGAGAGCAGCTCACCCGCGCTCGGCTCCAGCGCCTCGGGCGCGCTCGACGGACAGGCTGGGCTTTCGGATTGGGCAGGCGGCTCGCTGCAGCAGTCGAGCTTCTTGGTGGACGAGGGGGCCGTGATGCAGTCTGGAGTGCCGTTTGTGTCCTCTTTGTCACCCAGCTCGGGCCCGGCTGGCGGTGGTAGCAGCGTGCGTTTCCTCGGTGGCGACTTTGCGGTGGCTCCCTCCACGGTGTACCGCTGCGTGGCAGTGGACCCGACCACTCGGCGACGGCTCCAAGGTTCGCTGGCGGGAGCCTGTCTGGCCCCGCGAGACGCCTTTGTCGAGTGCCAGGTTCCGTTGCAAGACCGCGGAAGTGCAATGCTGGCCCTCGAGTACTCGGCGCTCGGCTCCCCTATTGGTCCGTGGGAGCGAGCGCAAGCCTTTTTTGTCGACACGGGCGCGTTTTTCGTCACTGGTCGCCGAGCTGTTGCGACTGGGCTCCGCGTGGATGCGATGCCGGGCGTGTTGGTCCAGGGCGGCGTCCTTTCTCCCGAGCCCCAAGTGAGTCTGGTCGACGACTTTGGGGCCGTTGTCGCGGCCGACTCGTCGACGGTGGTCCGCATGCGGGTGCTGCTGCAAGACGGCAGAAGCGTGTCCGAAGGGCTCGAGGCGGTCGGCCACTCGGCTGAAGGCGGGACCGACGTCCTTGCCGCCCGGGCCAACCTGGGAGTGGTTTCGTTTGGCCACGTGCGGGTGGCAGTTGGGGGGGGCATCATTGGCACTGGGGTACGAATCGCCTTCTCAGCGGAGGGCTGCGACGGTGTCGGAGCCTTTGGTTTGGTCAGTCAGCCGCTGCGCGCCCTCGCTGCCAGCTCGCACCGGGTTGGCAGCATGTCTCACTGCACGCTTCGGGACGTGGCAGGCGAGTGCTGCTCGCCTCCCGCCGTGCTGGACGACTGCGGTTTGTGCTCCGGCGACGGCACTTCGGCAGCGGCCGCGTGTGGCATTCGCGTGGACCTGCCCCTGTTGCTGAGCCAGGCTGCGACGACAGGCTCCAGCGGCCAGGCTTTGCAGTGGCCGGCAGACGTGCTGCTGGTGATCGAAGCGTCGCTGCGAACCGTGGTGGGCTACACGGTCACCACATTCCGCCACGGCGTAGTCGGCGCTGCAGGCACGAGCGCCGGCATTCCAATCACGGCGCCTCCTGCAGGCTCCCGAGACTGGGGCCTGCTGCCGGAGCCCCCGCAGCTTGGAGCCACAGTCAGCGTTGTTGTGTCGCTCGTCCTGCCGCCTCCCCAGACGGGCTGGACCGCTCAGGGGGCGCTGAGCCGGCGCCAGACCGAGCTGCGCCTTTTGGAGGCAGCGCGGAACGCGACGTCTTCAGCGTACGGGGCTGGCAGTGCACCCGCGAGAGCCATCACCGTTGCGCCCGACCTGGCTCATCCATCCGCGGCGCTGGTCCCTGAAGCATTTTGCGATGTGGCACCTTTTGCAATGACACCGACGGATTGCGAGCTGCTGGCGGCTGACCCAGAGGGGTTCACTTCCAACGTATCGCTGGCAGCGACGAACTGCTCCACATCGCAGGAGAATGCCACTCACGACTCAGGGGGCCCGGACAGTTTTGGTGAGGAGCCGAAGGGAGGCCTGGATGGCTTCCAAACGTGGTCGAGCCCGGCAGACGAGTCCCTGGCGGTCATCCACGCGGCTGTCGTGGGCCTCGCAGCATTCCTAGCGTTGGTTCAGCGCGTGTGGGACGCAGTGCGCGCTTCGTGCGGAAAACCTGCGTTGCACGCCGGTCCAGGGTCAGCCATCGCGGGAGTGCTGCCGTCCATTGCAGTCATAGGCATGGGCGTCCTGGACTTGGCGGAACACGGGCACTTTGCGCTGCTGCTCTCGCAGATTCATGGGCAAAGCCCCCCTGTCGTTCGCCGCACAGGCGAGCTCATGGTAGCGTCGACGGGACTGATTCCCGGGCTGTGGGGTGTGCTTGAGCCGCTTCTCAGGCCAGGCGCTTCAGCGACCCAGGCCGCTGGTGCGGGCGAGCCGCTCGCAATCAGGGTGCTGGCAACGACTCTGGGCACGCCCGCTGATGGCCTCATGTCACAAGCCGCTGTGACGCTTGCGGCGTCGCTGGCCCTGGTGCTCGCGTTTCACGGTGCCCTCCTGCTCGTGTCGAGCTTCAGCTCCCCGGGCGAGCCTCTCGGGCGGTCGACCCGAGCAGCGCGGAGTCCCAGCGACAGTCTGGCGCTGGCCTCGCGCGTCCGCCGTCGTGAGGCCGACGAGTCGGGCCGAGGCCCAGGCGGCTTTTCGGGCACCCTCTCCTTGCTGCAAATGACAGCGACGGCCTTGGTAGGCGCAGTAGTCATCATGTTTGGGGCAACCTCTCTTGTGGCGCTCCATGACATTGAGGCGCCAGCGAGTGCTGCGGGCTACGACGGGCGCCGCGCAGGTGGCTGGGTGGCCATCGGAACGGTGCTGGTCGGCTTCTCGGTTGTGATTGCAAGCTGCGCGTTGGTCCGGCAGCCGATGGCATGCTGCCCGGGCCCCTGCAGTCGCATGTGGCGAGCCCACGACGCCGTGGCCGCCTCGCCTCACCAAGTTCACGCCTACGAAGGTCGCGGGGCGCGCGTGCTTGACCCCACAGCGAGGGCAGGCCACGAGGCAGCGAGTGGCCGGTCTTGGCTCATCGCAAGGCACGTGGACCGCATCGTGACCGCTGGCCTGCTGATCTGGCTTGCCGCGAGGCCGGGCGCGCAGGCTGCGGCCATCGTAGCGAAGCAGGTGCTCCTCCTCACAGCGCTGCTTGCGCTCAGGCCGACTCGCAGCCCCACTGCGTGGCTGGCCGAGCTGGTGGTCGTGGGGGGGCGCGTAGTGCTGCTGCTGCTCTCTCTGGCGTTCGTGTCACCAGCTGAGGCTCGGGACCTCGAGGCGGAGCATCAGATCGGTGTGGCAGTCGTCGTGCTGCAGATCCTTCTCGCACTGCTGATGCTGGCTTTGGTCGTCGTCCGGTTCCCTGCAGCCGCGCGGCTCGCTGCGCAGTGCTCTGGCGTGGCTCGGACAGCTGCAGGCAGCGCCGGCTCTGTGAAGGAGCCAAGCCTGCGGTTCGCGGCTGTGGCTCGGGGAGTCCCTTCCAAGATTCGCAAGACGTCTCGCAGGGAAGCCTCGAGGGCGCGGTCCGCCAGCTCTCAGCAGGAGTTGAGCATGCATAGCAACCCGATGGCAAGCGCTCCGACCTCCCCTGATGCGGCGGTTCGGGCCGGGCCTTCGCCGAGCACCCGCGCTCTGTTCGCCCCACTCGATATCGGGGGGGGTGCCGATTCTGACGACCAGGACTTGATCAAGCAGGCGGGGAGCGGCGGCCGTCTGGCGGAGCATCGTGACACGGGACCAGGCCCGGCCGATCTGCTGGACAAGGATGCCGTGGACGCGGCAGCCCGGGCTGGCCGAATGTCGGTCAAGCCAGCAGACAACCCGATGCTTAGCCCAAGGCGCCTCAAAACCAGCCAGCAGTGACTGCTGAGCAAGTTCCTTCCGATAGGCTCTGTTCGTCTCAATTCATTTCGGATTCTCGTCACTGGCTTTGGTGAGCCAGCCGTGTGACATCAAGTCTGATGTGCCAGCTCAATGACGAAGGGGCGATTGCAGTGGCAATCCGCTGCTACGTTTGGCTGTGCCTGCATCATAGCTGAGCGCGAATTCGTATGACCGATTTGACGGAATCGAAACTAGCTCAAGAGAGCTGCTTGCGCAGCGGTCCGCAACGATGCTGCTGCATACTTGAAGTGTGGCCTCGGGAGGCTGTGTCAGAGTGAGCGCGCGAGCTTGACAAACTGGATCCCGTTCGGCGCGACGACGCCCGCCCGGGGTCGCCGAAGGGCTGGAAGGCAGGCGTCAATCGAGTCGAGCACGGACACTCACTCACACACCAATCGGGGAGGGTGAGAACGGACACCAATCGGGGAGGGTGAGAAGGGCGGGTATGAGGGTCCGGCGGAGAGCCCGACATGGAGTCGAGCCGGTGTGTTCGCCCCGCTGGGCGAGGGCCCGGAGCTGCTGCCGCAACCAGCGGACGGCAGACGCTCCCCTGTGTGCGTGTGGGGGGGGGGTGGCAGGGTCAGCAGCTCCAGACCCACACCACGATTAAGACTCTCGACATGGTTGGAGGCAGCTCGTTTGCCGCTGAGTTCAGGAGATAATTCAACCCCCGCGCCGAGGCAGAACGTCGGTGGGGCCACACTGGGTGCTCTGGTCTGGGACGAGTGGCGGCCGATGCTGGCCTGGAGCGCTACCTGGGTCAGTGGCGTTGGGGGTGTGGGGGGAAAGAACGCAGCCTTTGGCTTCATGGCAGAACGGCCATCGGCAGCCAGTGAGCGAGGAGGGAAGCGGCGGGCAGCCAGTCGGTGGTGGCTCTGTTGGGGGGCGGATTCGCAGTCGTGCATCACTCGTGTCCGGCTTGCAAGCTGTGGCAGTTGTCCAGTCGACGCTTCGCGTCTCGAAAGCAAGCCAGATCGGTCATACACCCGCGCTCGCCTCTGTGGGTGTGGAGCTGAGCGCACGCAAGTCGTCGGCAAGCTCGCGGGCTGCTCAGCAGACGCCGCACACGTGGCACGTGCTCCACAGCTTGAACGTGTTGCCGCCCCAGCGGTAGACGTCGATGGCGCACTTGAGGTTGGTCTCCACGTCGCAGGGGGCGCGGCCGCCGGAGCAGGCCTTCCAGTTCATGCTGCGGGGTGGGGCAGCGTGGGCCGGGAGGGGGGGGGGGGGGCGGCACGCGCGTAGAACCGCAAACAGCGCGACACCACGTTGCGAGCCAGGCTGTCGCGCACCCGCACTTGCAGGCTGGCTCGAGAGCTGGGGCAACCCAACTGCCGGCTCACGAGTTGACCTGCCACAGTCCGACGTCGAAGGAGCCGTTGCTGTTCTCGTTGACGGCGTTGGCGTTGCCCCCGGACTCGTGGGAGACGATGCACCGGCAGGCCTTCTGGTCCCAGCTGTGCTTGGCGCACCAGTCGGCGATGCTCTGCGGGGCGCGTGCCGGGCGGCAGTGCACTTCGCTCTGGACTTTGTCGCGTGTCGCTTGCCTTTGGGAGGCGTGCGCGAGGGTCACAGGCTGCTTCCGCGGTAGCAAGCGTGCTACGCATCATCGCGAAACCAGGTTCCCAGCTCGCTGGCGTGCGGGGCGGCCGCGGATCTGGGCGAGCGAGACGGGGCGCGTGCCAGCGACTCACGACGTAGTGCGAGGACTCGCCGCAGGGGCACTTGCTGCAGCCGCCGGGGCAGTTTCCCTGCGGGAGAGCATACGCACAAACGAAAGCGGGGCGCCACCGTTGAGCACATGCCATGTTTGCCGCGCCAAGGCGCGCAAAAAGGACGCCAACGTGAAGTGGAGCAAGTTGAACTGCGGCACCATGACCCGTCCAGCGGCAATTCGCCATCGTCTGGCGATGCGCGCGGCTACGTCGTGCTCCCAGGCGCAAAACGAGCACACGGGCGCTGCGTCCCTCCCTCCCGGGTGGCCGAGCGGAGCTGTGGTCGGGCGAGGCGAGAGCGTCCGAACAATGGGAACTCACACCGCAGCCAGTGCCGAGGTCAGTGGCGTTGGCGGGGCGCGTGCCCGCCGACACGGCGACCACGAGTGCGGCAAGGGCGAGGAGGAGGGACGCGACGCGCATGCTTTCGTCAGGACCGGAGTGGGCTCGACCGGCGGCAGGAACACTGCAGCACTCGCTGACAACGTCGAGCTGCAGATTTTGCTGGCAGAGCTGAGTGGCGAGCGAATGTGCCGAAGGTGCGGCTGGCGAGTTCGTGCCTTGTGACGGCGACAACGATTCACGAGTTGAAGCAGGCAGGTTGAGCCGTTGCGCTGTACAACGCAGTATTGGAAGCGGGGACGGCTTCGCGGCGCCACGCGCGTCTCTGGCGGGGCCGGCCTTGGCGACTCCAGGGCCACCACCTCGTTGCAGTGCGTGCACCCGCGCTCGCCCCTCAGGGATATCAGTGACCGTGGGCAGAGCCACTTGGCAGGCGGCCTGGCTGCTCAGCAGACGCCGCACACGTGGCACGTGCTCCACAGCTTGAACGTGTTGCCGCCCCAGCGGTAGACGTCGATGGCGCACTTGAGGTTGGTCTCCACGTCGCAGGGGGCGGCGCCGCCGGAGCAGGAGTTCCAGTTCATGCTGCGGGGGTGGGGCAGCAGCGCTTGGCTTGGAGCGGCGCGAGTCATTCCGAGGGCACCACATCCAGGTTTGGCAGGTAAAGGGTTGACGCTCGTCCGTCGGCGATCGCAACCGCAGCAAACAATGGCACGCGCGCAGGCTCACGAGTTGACCTGCCACAGTCCGACGTCGAAGGAGCCGTTGCTGTTCTCGTTGACGGCGTTGGCGTTGCCCCCGGACTCGTGGGAGACGATGCACTGGCAGGCCTTCTGGTCCCAGCTGTACTTGGCGCACCAGTCGGCGATGCTCTGCGGAACGAGCGAAAGAGAGGCTTGGCGCTGGCTGCGACGCGTGAGACATGGAGGTCTGGAGGAGCAGGAGGCCAAACACACGGGAGGCCGCGCTTGGTGGTCACGCAGCGCCGGTGCGCGCTGCAGCGCGCAGCAGAGGCAACAAGCCGCACTTGTGCGCGAGTGACTCACGACGTAGTGCGAGGACTCGCCGCAAGGGCACTTGCTGCAGCCGCCGGGGCAGTTTCCCTGCGAGGGGGGCGAGGACGGACAGGCATGAGGCGGACGGGGGTGTGGGTGTCGAGGAAATGAGGCAACGAATGCTGCGGCCGAGCTTTCACCGCGAGCTGGATCTCGTCCTTCCAATTTGCACCCCGGCCCGCCCAGCAAACGCTCGACAGGGCGCCCCACGCCCCCTCCCTCCCCCGCCCCCCGAATCGAAAAAAAAAAACCTTGCCAACTCCTGGGGTCTGGGGACAGGTCAGCTACGGCGAGCGAGGCACCGTGGCGGCGGCGCGCCCGCGGCGGACAGCTGCGTGCTCAAGCTCACGCCGCAGCCGGTGCCGAGGTCGGTGGCGTTGGCGGGGCGCGTGCCGGCAGACACGGCGACCACGAGTGCGGCAAGGGCAAGGAGGAGGGACGCGACGCGCATTTTCGCTGTCAGAGCGTGGGGAGTGCGAGGCCGCGCTGCTTTCGCTGCCAGCGGAATTTGTGCGTCGTCGAGATGGGAGCCGTTGTTGGCAGAGCATGGCCGTCTGCGTTGGCATGGCGTGGCCGAGGGAACAGGCCGGGTGTCGCCACGCCCGTGGCCATGAAGCCGACACACACAAAAAAGTTGACAGGCTCGGCCCTCTTGGCCTCGCACCGGGGTCGGTTGGGATTCAGCAGCACAGCCAATGTCGGATGCCAGCGAAATGGCATTGACTCTGCTTCAACTATGGCCCAGGTGCTCTGATTTAGCAGCGGGCGTGACGTCACAATGCCACACCAGACTGACCGCGGCCAGCCAGCCGCCCGAGGCCGACCGCAGTTTGGCAGCGCCCCGCACCCCCTGATTCGTGCGCGGGAAGGCCGAAGAGCCACCCTGGCGGCACAGCCCTGCCTCCCTCGCTGGTCTGAGGAGCAAGCACGGGCGGTGACATGGCAAGTCGCCCAGACAAGTCAGCGACGCGCGAGCCCTCGCCCGCCGCCCCGCCCCGTCAGAGCAGGCGCCGACAGCGCGAGCGTGGTGGTCCGAGGCGAGACGACGGTCTGGACGAGCTGCGCCGCCCGCCCGCGGATGAGGCGCCTGCCCAGGCGCGCTGCTGCTCCGTGAGCGGCATCTGCGCCTCTGCCGGCGCCGGCGCCGGACTGCTGCTGGCCGCGGTCATCGGCTCCATCGTTTACGCCATGTTCATGCAGGCCATCCTCTGGCAGTCCCTCACGGGAGGCAAGGGCGCGCTCGACCCTGCGAACTGGAAGGAGGAGCTCAAGGGGTCCTCCTGGCTCGTCGGTGAGCGGGCGGCAGCAAGGTTGCGGCGCGTGCTCGACGAAATTGTTCTTGCTGCTCGGTTGGCACACCCCCTCCCGCCGGCCGGGCCCCAGCGCGCTCCCCGCTGCCCCTCCGCGCCCGCGGATGCCGCGCTGGCGCTGCCCCCGCGCTGCGCGTCGCGTGCGCGTGCCGGTGCCTGCGACCTTGGTCGCCGTCGCGCCGCTGAGCTGCGCGCAGGAGCGTCTTCGTTTCTGCTTCTGGCGACTTCAACGGCAGCGGTGTCTGCGTTTGTGTTGCCGATGGAGCCTACCTCCCCGATGGCGTTCTACTCGTACGCGTTCATGACGGCCCTGTTCATCATTCAGCTCGCGACGGTCCGCTACGCCAGCATGCGGCCAGGTGAGGGCGCGCACGCGCAGGGTCCGCGCAGCGCCTGCAACGGCCAATTGTGACGACGCTGCCTTTCACGGCCCTGCCGCCTGGCTCGCCCACGCGCCCGTTTGCTCGGCCCGCAGAGCTGTGCATCGTGACTCGGTCGGATTCGTCGTTCTTCTACGTGCCGGTGCCGCGCTGGTGGCCCAGGTGCTGCGCCACGAAGAGGGTCACCAGGCAGCGAGTGTCCGCCATGGGCGACCTGTCCCCCACGGCCGGATCTGCTGACGCACCGGCAAGGCGACAGCGGCCCAGCCGCGGCGAAACCGAGGGCGTGGACCCTTCCGAGTACACCGGCCCAATCAGCCCTCGCTCCTCCGCAGAAATGCCCGGCGCTCGCATTCGTCGCCCGGCCAAGGACGCGCGGGCCAGGTCAGTCCCCCCCCCGACGAACAAGGGCGCCTCTACCGTCGTGGCTGGCAGGCGCACTGCTGGTGTGCAGTTGCCAGCCGCACCCGCAGGCCGGGCAGCGGACGCGGACCGAGAGCATTCCCAGGGCAGCGTCGAGGGATCTGTCTCGCGATCCAGTTTTCGCATGCGGCGCGTGCCCTCCGCGCCCTCCGTCTCGCACGTTAGCCGCATGCTGACCGCGGACAACCGGCTTGCCCCTCCCGAGTTTCGCGCGGCCATCCAGCCCGCCGCCGGCCTCGGCATCACAATCGTGTCTGTCCTGTTCGGGTCCACTGTAACGAGCTTCGTTCTCGGCCCGCGCGGCCGGCCAGTCGCGTCCCAGGCGCCAGCAGCGGCGGCCACCGTCCCCTCCCACCACTCCAGGCACGCCTGGCAGGACGGCGGCTCCCTTGCTCCCAGTGAGGCGAGCATTGCAGCAGGCGCAGCCGCGAACGCCGCCCACCCGGGCAGCGCTGCCGCACGCAGCCAGGACGGCGTCAGGGGGGCGGCACCAACTGCAGCGCACAGCAGCGGGGACCACTGGGGCCTCGGCCACCGCGGGTCGTGGTCAGTGACCATCGACCACGGGTCTTTGCAGCCAAGCCCCTCGGCCGCGTCCTCCGCCGCGCGCGGGAGCAGCCTTGGCTTCAGAGAGACGGCTCCGGGCGGGGTGACAGGAACGGGACTGGCAGTTGACTACGGGGCATCGGGAGCGCATCACGTCGCATCAACGACGCTTCACCAGACCGTCAGGCGGATGCGTCGAGCGTCCAGCGCATCGGTGCTGACCCGAAGCTCTGCCGCTGGCCACTTCTCAGGCGAGCCCGCGCTCAGCCCCCCCTCTGCGTCGGTTTTCGGCAGAGCCCTTCACGACCGGCTTGCTCCCGCTGCAGGCGGGACACCTGCAAGCGAGGCAAACTTCTCCGCGCGAAACCGCAAGCGGAGTGGCGATCGCGACGGAGCCTCGGCACCGAACAGCCGCAGCCACCACCGGCAGCAGCACGACGTCTCTGGCGTCGCGACTCCGCTCTCACCAGTGGCGCTGGCGGTTGCCGCGGGCGGCGGCGGCGGCGGCGGCGACGGCGGCGGTGGTGACGGCGGTGGTGACGGCGGTGGTGACGGGAGGGCGCGTGGCCGCAGCGTTGGAGGTCGCGCGGGAAACAGAGCCGGGAGGAGGAAGGGTGCCAAGCGAAACCGCAGCCTCAAGCAGAGCCACGGCGCCGACCGAAGCGGAGGCGGCAGCAGCGCCAGCGCAGCCGCCAGCCGGGGCATGGACCGCCAGTTGACGGACATGACAGAGGCTGGGCCGTCGCCCGACCCGCTGCCGCACCGGGGCATCGCCGTCGTCGCTCCGGGCTCTGCCGTTGAAGTGGGTGGGTCGCCGTGGGGCGACGCTCGCGGGCTGCCCGGAATCGGCGCGGCTCTGCCGGGCGGGCCTGCAGGCACGCCGCCGTCGGCCGTCTGGGGGCGACGAGCCGTCGCCCCAGGATCGGGGGCGGCGGGTCTTAGCGCCGCAGGATCGGGGGCGGGGGCTTCTGCTGCCGCGTCTGGGGGCATTCTTTCCGGGAACGCTCCCGCCCGGAGCGGAACCATGGCTCCGCCCAGCTCGTTGGAAGGATTCAGCTTCAGCGCCCAGTCACTGGAGCTTCACTCTGGCATCGCCAGTCTGGAGCCGAGAGACGCCATGCCGTCGGGAATCTCAGACGGAGTGCGCACCCCGGTGAAAGGAATTGCCGGCCCGGGCGCTCCGCGGGCTGGGACGAGCATCAACGCCAAGTCGTCGCTCCATCAACCGCATGTCACCGGCAACGGCGGGAGCATCGATGGGTCGGCTGGAACTCCGTCGCCCCATGGCGAGGGGGCCCCGTGGGCCCCCTCGGGGGCCCTTCCGCCGGTGATATCGCCTTCATCGGGCTCCGTGAAGCCGCGGTCCGGAAGGTGGATGCCGTCTGGCTCTGCCGTTGGTCGATCGCAGACAGCGACGGGAGTCTCCCCTGGAGGCGTGTACGCCGGCTCCTCCGGCTCAGGGCGAAGTGTGCCGTCGCGGCTGGCGACGGAGGTTCGGGCCGCTGTGCCGACGCCAGCGGTCCGTGGTGCTGTCGGTGCCGGAAGCGGCGGCGCTGGCGTGAGCAGTGCAGCTGGCGTGAGCGGTGGTGCTGGCAGCGGTGGTGCGGCTGGCAGCGGCGCCGGCGGGTCGGTCGCGATGCACGACACGGTGTACCCGCTGTCCGTGGTCACCTCCGGAGCTGGTATGGGCCTCCCAGCGGGGGTGCCGGCGGAGGCTCTGGCAGGCTCCGCCATCGCGGCGGCGCGGCTCGGTGAGAGGAGTGCCATCCACGGCAGGGCGTCACCGGCCCATCACCTGCGGCCGGAGAGCAGTGGCCTGGGGCCCCACCTGTCGGTGAAACAAGACGCCGACAGGGCCTCCTTCGTGTCCAGCCGCTCAGGCGGCAGCGACGTGAAACCGCTCAATAGCTTGTCCCTCACGACGACGTCAGCGGGGCCGGTTCGAGGCGCCCCCCCGCGGCGAGGAGCCCCTCTGCGCCGCCGCCGCGGCAGGCGGTTTCTGCTGCGCTGCTCAATGGACCTTACATCGTGGCGGAACTACATCCAGCTCTGTATCACAGTCGTGGAGCTCTGCCAGCTCGCGTCTCTCGCGCTGGGCACTGACCAGGAGCGAGCCAGCGAGCGGGTGCGGAGCCTGCTTCCTGCAGGCACGGCGGAGTTTTTTTCTTCCGCGAGGGCCCTGATTTGGGAGGGAAGTGCCGTGGGTCTGACCCAGGCCCAAAAGGTTGACGTCGCGTTTGCAGCAATCTCCGCCTTTGGGCTGACCTACACGCTCCTGTGCGGGGTGTTCATCGCGCTGGAGCTGACGGCAGAGTCGTGGCTTGCCCCCATTCTGTTCACCTTGATGGCGGGGGCAGCGTACGTGTCGGTCACGTCAGGCACGCTGTACGTGATGATCCACTCGTCCTCCGGCACGCAGGTGGTGTGCGCGCTGCTGATATTGCTGTACTTCAGCTCGACCGCCGTCTTCGTGTCCATCTACCGCGGGGATGCCTCCGGCCCGCGGGGCGTGGACGAGGCTCGCATCCGGCCCACCTTCCTCGCGATCGAGCGGGTTGTCAAGGGAACGCTGGCGGCAGCCTTTGTGTCGCTTGTGGGCGCGCCCGTGGTGCGCGCGCTCGTCGTTGCGGGGCTGCTGACGGCGTATCTTGTCTTTTTCGTGGCGTCGGCGCCGTGCAGCGTGGTGTCGCTCAACGTGCTGCGCACGGGCGGCATCGCTGCTTCGTGGTGGTGTGCTGTGATCAGTGCGATTGCCCAGGCGCACGGGCCGGCTCTGCCGGAGCCGCTGCCCACTGACGTGAACGAGTGGCTGACGGGCGCTCTGGGCGTCGGGTGCGGTCTCATCTTCGTGCTCACGGTGCTGCTGACCAGCTGGCGGGTGGTGGACGCCATCGACTTCGCGCTGTGTGGGTGCTTCAAGCGAGTGACGCCCTGCTTTCGGCACAGGCAGGGGGGCAACGCTGCCAGCTGGGAGCGGGCGGCTCGCGTGCCCAGCGTCACAGCCGAGCCGCGCCGGAGCGCAAAGGTGGCGCCGGCGTGACAATTGGCTTGCAGACACTGTTGCGATCACTGCCTCGTGTTTTGAGCGCACTTGCGTGTTGTGTGGATCGCGCTGGCTTGCGAACAGCCAGGCGCGCCAACACGGCCACCCCGTTGTCATGCGCACGCGGGCACCGACGCTGTGCGCGCAGGAGGCAGCTCGTTGCGACAAGCGTCAAGGCAGCGGGCTGGAAGTCATCCCTCGCGCTGCAACTCCTCGACGAGCACCGCAAGCTCGGCGCTCAGGCCCATCGCCGCTGCGATTCGGCAGACGCCGACGTCGATTTCGCCAAGCAGAGCGGCGTCGCGGTAGTTTGCTCGATCCGTGTCCGAGCCGGCAGCTGTCGCCGTGGAGGTGGCGCCAGCTGCTTCCGATGCGTCGAGCGCTGCCGGCGACTGTGCGCGAGCCGCGGGCCGCGCAGAGGGGCTGCCTGCTGCAGGATCACTCTCCGTCGGCGCACAGCTGGGCATGCCAGCACCCTCGCTGCCGTCGCAACGCAGCCCGCTCGCTCGGGCCCTGACGCTTCGGTTGCCAGCCGGCGCCGCAGCACCTGTGGCCTCAACGTCGTCCCCAGTCTCCGCCCGGTCGTCGAGGCCGACAAGCTCTCTGTTGATGAGCAGCCGCGGAACAAGCGCGCCGGCGTCGCGAGGCTGCGACGCCACCGGCTGTACTCTGAGGGACGTTCCCATCACGATGACAAGATCGGCAGCCTCCATGTCCTGCCGCCGCACAGCAGCGTAGGACGGGGCAAGGGACTCCCCAAAGAAGACGATGTCAGGCTTCGCGAGTCCCCCGCAGGTGCCGCACCGCGGCACCTCGCCCTGCACCAGCGCCGTGTTCACGTCGCTTGCGGCCGCTGCCGCACCGCAGCCCTCTGCCACGCACGAGGCCGACGCAAACGAGCCGTGTGCTTGCACCACTGACCCCGGCGGCAGCCCAGCCGCCCGCTCCAAATCGTCAACGTTTTGTGTGTAACATCGCAGCAGCTGCCCGCGATCGCTGAGCAGGCGCAAGAACGCATGGCCGGCTGTGGGCCGCGCGCCCCCGCTGGAGGCCGGCCCGCCCGCACGCAGGTGGTGGGGGACGAGCGTCCCAGCCATCGCTGCGAAGTAGGAGGGGTTCCGCTTGTACTCTACCAAGTCGAACAGCTTCTCAGGGCGGCCTGCAGCGCAGGGCGCCGCACGTCGCGCGGCATTCGTCTCCCCGTCTCCGCCGGCTCCGCTCACCGCGCCCTCTGCGCCCCCTCCGTCCCCAGAGCCTCCCAGCGGGTCGGGAAGAGCAGCGGCCCTCCCGCTACGCGCTAGCTCGTAGATTCCGCCGGGAGAACGAAAGTCTGGAATCCCAGCACTGGTGCTGACGCCAGCACCGATGATCGCCACAATGCGGCGAAACCGCCGCTCTTGGATGCCCTTTGCGATGGCCAGGACGGTTGGTGGCCTGCCCCCAAACACTTCGGCTTTTTCCTCGACCGAGGGCTCCGTCCACGCGGCCGCCCCCTCGGCCGCGAGCGAAGCTGCGATGCTGCCCACGAGCGCCGACATGGAGCTGTCGAACCGGTCCTTGAACGCCTGCCACCGCAGCTCGAACGACTGGGTGGCACGTCTCGCCGACAGGTGCGCCTCGCGGAGTCGCTGGTCTCTGGCCGCGCGACGCTCAGGATACAGCCAGTCCAGGTTGCCGTACCTGGCGGTGTGGAGGTGCTCCAGGGCGTCGCGCAGGGTTGGAATGGCAACTGCCTCGGCGTTGGGCACGGACCGCTTCGCAAGCAGGTTGCGGATGGTGAACGATGTCACGTTCATCACCAGCGAGTGCGCCGCGCTGCCGCCTCGAGACAGCCAGTGCACGACCTCGGACTCCGAGTCGCTGTCGACCACGTCGCCGCACGAGAAACAAACAAAGTCGGCCAGGTTGCGCCTCAGGGCGGCACGGTCGATGGCGGCCACCGACTTGACCGCAGGAGCGTCGCAAAGCCCACCCGCGGCGCTCTGCGCGGGCTGCTCCATCTGGCGGCCGCGGCCTAAGCAGCAGCTGCCCAAGGACTGCCGCTGCACTGGCTCGCGGTGCCCTTTCCGCTGGTGTCTGCGCCGTTCGCCAATGACAGTGATGCTCCCCGCAAGCGCCTCCGAAAACTCGCCCTGCAGAGCTGGCCGCACTGACAGCCGAGCGAAGCGCACTCGCGGCCCCCTCGTGCGCGAGCGCGAACCATGGCGGGATCGGCGGCATGCGAGTCGTCTGCCGCGGGCGTCGCACCGGCGTGGGCGAGCGGCTATGGGCTGTCGGACGAGCAGCTCGCCACGTTCGATCGCGACGGCATTCTGGTCGTGCCAGGCGCCCTCTCGGAGGAGGCCATGGAGGCCATGAGGTGCGCCCCTTCCGCACCTTGCAGCCGTGCACGTGCAGTTGCGATCCGAGCATCCGTCCCCGTCGTGGCGTCCTTTGGGAGGGGGCCGTTGGCCGGCGAGCTTTCGCGAGCGCGAGTTGCCGAGAGCCAGTCGCGAGCCCATCTGCCGAGAGCCCGCCGTGCGACCCCCTCTCCCCCCGTCCTCCCGCACCCGCCCGCCGCAGGGACCGCGCCACGGCAATTGCCGACGCGTGGGACGGCAAGGACGTGTCCGTGTTTGAGACGAGCAAGGAGCAGGCTCGGGACGCGTTCTTCCTCGAATCCGGCGACAAGGTCCGCTGCTTCGCAGAGCAGGAGGCCGTGGACAGCGGCGCCGCGCTCGTCACTGGCGCGGCGGGCGTGAACAAAATCGGCCACAACCTCCACCAGCTGGAGCCGGCGTTTAAGGCTGTGTGCTTCTCCGAGGAAGTGCGGGCAATCTACCGGTCGCTGGGGTTCCGCCGCCCCATGGCGGCGCAGTCGATGTACATTTTCAAGAACCCGCGCATCGGGGGCGAAGTTTCCCCGCACCAGGACGGAACCTTCCTGTGGACGGACCCGCAGTCGTGCGTGGGCGTGTGGTGGGCGCTGGCCGACTGCACGCTCGAGAACGGCTGTCTCTGGGCTGTTCCGGGCAGCCACAAAGCGGGCGTGGAGCGCCACTTCGTCCGCAACGAGGCAGGGACGGGGACCACGTTCGAGCCCCTGGAGGCGACGCGGCCCCTCACCACGGAGGGCGGCGTGCCGCTCGAGTGCCCCGCCGGATCGCTCGTGATCATCCACGGAGCGGTGGTGCACTGGAGTGCCCCCAACAGGTCAGACACGCCGCGGCCCGCCTTCTCCCTGCACGTCGTGGAGGGCGACGGCGTCGAGTGGCCGTCCTCCAACTGGCTGCAGCGCCCGCCGTCGGACCCGATCCCGCCCCTGTTCGAGGAGTGAGCCCGTTGCCCCCCCACCCTGCGCGCGCCAAACCACGCCGCAATTCACCCCCTGCTCTTGCTCTGCTGCTGGAGTCGTTGCGTGTCCGCTGTGCTCGTAATCTGTGCCCGCCGAGGACAGCGCCACTCGCCGCGCCAACGCGACGCTGAAACCCCACCCCCCGTGCTCTTTCGTCGCGGTTCTGGCTTCACAGCGGCCCAGCGCTCATGCCCGGTGCCGAGAATTGCCCTGCCTGTGGTCGGTGTCCCTTTCACGCGCTGCAGCGCCCTCCGAGAGTTGCCGCTGCAGAGCTGCGAGACGCATCAATGAGCGCGGCCTTGGCGGAACCCGTCGTTGCCCACAGCGCCGCCCTCCGGGATCAGAATGGCGGCTGCTGAAGCCTGGGAGTCTGAGTACGGCAGGCGGGCTGCGATTCTCTCCGTGGTTCTCGGCACCATGGCGGCGATTCTCTGTGTTGCAACTGCCATTCAGAAGTCCTCCTTCATCGTGTTTCTGCTGCACCCCATCGCGGCATCTGCCGCGTTCGGGGGCTGCATGATGTGGGGCGTGGGCGCGTATTACGGGAGCGCGGCCAGCGTGCCTCGTGTGGATCGGCGCTCCGTTCACAGGCGCCTGAACGTCGCAGCCGCGGCGCTGCTGCTCGTCTCCGCAGCGGCCATCGTCAGCAACAAGGTTGTGCAGGGAAAGTCCCTGGTGCCTCGTTCCTTCCATGGGTGGGCGGGCCTGGCCGTGTTGGCGGCCGTTGGCGTGCAGGTGTGGAGCGGGCTCAACAAGGCGCGGGCTCTGGCAGCGGGGGCTGGCCGACGACACCCGTGGCACGGCAACTTGGGGGTCGCCGTGCTGGTGGGGGGCATGACCGTGATGGTGCTGGGGGCGGTGCTGATGCGAGGGGCGCTCGACCTGGTGTCGGGCGCGGCAGCGGCTTTGGCTGCCGGGGCAGTCGCGGCGGCCGTGCTGTCGCTGTGGTGGGGGCGGCAGGCGGGCGCGGCCAAGGCCAAGGCGCCCGAGTCTGCGGCTCGGGACGACGACACAGCGGGGCTGGTGGCGGGCGAGGACGCCGATGCGGCCGTATGACAGACTGCGCGCTCTATTATGGTTGGCACTCTCGTGCGCGTGGCCGCCGCGCCGCGCCCTTGGCAGGGTCGGGTATACAACGTCGTTCCGATATTGCAACATGATCTTCGGCACTCAACACACGCCTACGAGCGAGCGGCCGCTGCCTCGTCGACCAGCAGCTGGTCTGCGACCTGCTTGGCCGCTCCGCGGGCATTCACTAGGCACGCCGCCGCGCCAACCCCGTAGTACGAGTTGCCAAGGATGCGCATCCAGGGAGCGGTCTGCGACAGGCCCTGCTGCAGGGCTGCCATGCGGTCGAGGTGGCCCACCGTGTACTGCGGAATGGCCTCCGCCGCCACCCAGGTGTTGACCTCGTCAGGCGCCACGGAAGAGGGCACGCCCGTGTCCGCCTCCAGGCTGCGCATGGCTTCGTCGCGCAGCTGCTGGGGGGACCAGGAGGCCACGTCGGGGTTCCGGCGGCCTCCCATCATGACCGAGGCGCGGTCCTCGGAGAGGTACCGGCCCTCCACCGCCTGGTGGGGGAAGACGCAGCTGTCCCACACGGTGCCCAGGACGGACGCGTCCTCGCGCGTGGGCGACAGGAAGCCAAAGCCACGGCGGCCGGCGACCTCCCGGATAGCAGGCGTCTTCCAGCCGGTGCAGACAACGCCCACAGACGACCGTGGGATGGAGCGCAGCAGGGACACGACCTCGCTGCCGGCCCAGCCGCCCGACGCCTCCAGCGCCGAGGCGAGGGCGGGGGAGGGCTGCGCAGACACCACCAGGTCGGCCACGATCTCGCGCCCGTCCGGCCGCCACTCGGAGCCAAAGTCTGAGAGCGGATTCCCGGATGCCGCGGCCGCGGGAGTGGCGGCCAGGCTCAGCCGCGCAGCGGACGTCTTGGCGTCGGGCGGCGTGACGCGTACGACGGCCGAGTTGTCGAGCAGAGTCACGTTTTCGCACCGCTCTAGCTCGGCGCGCAGGCGACGCACGAAGCCCTCCGTGCCCATGGTGGTGGAGACGGAGGTGGCGCCAACGAGGGGAGAGGACTGGAGCTCGGGGCTCGCCCTGAAGGATGCTTCTGCCTCGGCCACAGCGAACTCCTTGCCCTGCTGGAACCACGGCGTCAGAGGCGGCTGCCACCGGGCCGACGACGATCCGACGCCGAAGCGGGCCAATGCGCGCTTGGCAAAGCCGCCAGTGAGGGATCCGCCCTCGGCCTCGAGCGCGACGAGGTCGGGGAAGACGGCGGCGGCGGACAGCTCGTTGATGCGGCCCGCCCAGACACCTGCGGCCATGGCATCGACGAGGTTGTCTGCTGCCTCCTCGCCAAGGCGGCGGCTGATGAAGTCCCGCACCGTCTCGTCCTCGTTGTCCACGGGGGCAGGGCGGAACGGCTCCGAAAAGGCCATGCGGAGCGGTGAGGGCAGGGGCGGCCAGCTGAGGAGGCCAGCGGGCGACACGGGCATGGCGTGCAGCGACCCGCCGTGCTTGATGAACCGCTGCCGTGCGAGGCCGTGGTTGCCGACGGCCTGTCCGAACTCCGAGTCTTCGTGCATGCCGAGCTCGTGCATCGTCGAGATGACGACTGCGCCGTCACCGACGGGCTTTCCGCCGCGCAAGCCGCGGCAGCCCTTTTCAAACAGGAAGCCGTCGTCAGAGCGGTGGGAAAAGAGCCATCCCCCCGTCCTGCTCGACGCCTCGACCAGAGTGATGGCCACGGTCTTGGGGACGACGCGCTGAAGTGCCCACGCGAAGGTCAGCCCAGAGAGCCCCCCGCCGACCACAGCGACGCGCTGGGCCATGACAAGCCTGCGGAGGCGGAGCATCGAGAGGGAGGTGCACAACAGGGGAGCGGGGGGTGGGCTGCGGCCGCGCTGGCCGAGCGAGGCGGCGGCCTGGCCGAAGCGAGTCCGAATGCCTCGTACGCATAAGGTTCCGTTCATGGAGAATCACACAATGTAGATAATTAATATTCTTTCATTGGCATCGGCTCGGGGCAAGGCGCGCGGCGCTGCAGCGCCCTCAAGGCTGTCCCTCAGTCAAGCCCAAAGCCGTCAAGCTTGGGCAACGACGTTTTCACAGCACAGGTTTACGTCTCTCAGATCGCCCGTCGCCGGGTTCTCGTCATCGGGAAGCCTTGAGGGGGCATGCGGCGCCCACGGTCGGGCCGGGGGGGGGGAGCGCGGCTGGGCGGCGGCTAGGGGCCGGGAGGCCGCAGCTGCGCTCGACGCGATGGCGGGATCGCCGCGGCGAAGTGCTCGCCGTCCCGCCTCACCTGCTGGAGCGCGCCTTCCGGGCGGGCCCCTTGCCGTGCGCGACAAGACGAGGCTTTGTGTTGTGTTCGCGCTGGGGCGCGGCCTCGCGGCTAGCCCTGCGGGCACAGGAGTGCGGCGTTGGCCGGCATCGGCCGAGCCAGTCGAGTGGCCAATCACGCACTCCCCTCGCCGATCCGAGGCTCAATCCTACCCAACTGGCTCTGCCGCCCGGGGCATTGGGCAAGCGGCTCTGGCGGCGCTGCGGAGCGGCAACTGGCGCGCCCCTCAGCCGGCGGAGGGCCCGGCGCGCACCCCCGCGCGGCCGGCAACCAGCGCTGCTTGCGCGCGAAGGGCCCCGCGCGGCCCGCTCGCCCGACAGCCTCCAGGCCCGCGCGGCCGCGCGACCGGCTTGCGGCGCCCTGGCGCTTTGGACCTGCAGTTGAGCTTTCCTGGCTGCTTGCGGGGCTCTCCTTGCGATGGCGAACTACCGCTTGGCGATCATCTTCTTCATCTGCATCAACTTCTGCATCTATGTGGACCGCGGCATCGTTCCCGGCGCCTTCCAGCAGTTCGACGCCATGATCGAGCGCGAGCTCGGGCCCGACAACGTTGACACATACTTTGGCGCGCTCACCTCGGTGTTTATCATCGGCTACGCGGTTGCGAGCTTCGTTGTGGGCCAGCTGGTGCACCTCGCCCCCCCGTTCCGCATCGTGGGCTCGGGGCTCCTGCTCTGGACTGCCTCCATCGTCCTCGCCGCGTGCGCCCCCAGCTACTGGGTGCTGCTCGTCGCGCGCGGCCTCAGCGGCGTGGGCGAGGCCTCCTTCCAGTGCATCATCGCCCCCTTCATCGACGACTTCGCCCCCCAGGACTCCAAGGCCCTGTGGATCGGGGCCTTCTACGCCGCCATCCCCGTGGGCTCCGCGCTCGGCTACATCTACGGCGCCGACGTCGCCTCCGCCTCCCCGCTGTCCTGGCGGGCCCCCTTCGTCGCCGAGGCCCCCGTCCTCCTCCTCCTCGCCGTGGCCGTGTTCTTCGTCAACGTGCCGCCCCCTAAGGGCATGCAGGGCGCCAAGCTCGTCCCTCAAGCCACCGCACAGGTATCCGGTGGCGACGTCGACGGGGCGCCTCACGCCGACGCCACGCCAGCTCCTTCCGCCGATCCTTCCGCCGATCCTTCCGCCGCTCCTTCCGCCCCCGCCAAGGACGTATCGCTGGCCGTGGGACTCTGCCGGGTGCTGCGAAACCGCGTGTTCATGCTGGTGGCGCTCGGCTACGCGGCCTACAACTACTCCCTGGCCGGTTTCGGCGCCTTCGCGCCCAAGTTCCTCGTCGCGCTGCGCCTGCTCAAGGACGAGTCCGAAGCCTCGACCATCTTCGGGGCAGTGCTGTGCGTGTCGGGCTTCGTAGGCACACTGCTCGGCGGCTACGCAACGGACAAGGCCATCGCGTGGGTGGTGCGGCGGGCGGCGGCTGCCGACGCCGCCGCAGCGGGTGCTGCTGGTGCCGGCTCAGGCCGCTCCGCCGGCAGAGCCGGTCGTGGCCGCTCCGGTGGCGGGAGGGCGTCGCTCGCCGGCGGCGCGTCGGGCGCGCCCCTGCTGCGCGCGGGGGCCGGGCCGTCGGCAGGAGGGACGCGCCCTGCGCCCCGGGGAACGGAGGGTCGACGCAGCTTCGGCGGCGAAACCGCTGGAGGCGGCGGCGGTTACGCGCACGACGTGGTCCACGCGGCGGACCCCGACACGGCGCTGGCCTCAATCGCGCCCCCGTCGCCGGGGCCGGCGCACCCGGCGGGCGAAACCGCCGCCGCAGCATCCTACCGGCGCAGCGGGGAACTGGTGGGCATTCTGATCGTCAGCGCCGTGTCCATGACCACGGGGGCGGCGCTGGCCGTATCCATCGCCTTCGCCACCGGCTCGCTGGCGGCCTACCTGGGGGTGACGGCGGCAGCCTGCCTCCTCCTGTTCACGTCCAACGGCTCTGCGCCGCTGGCCATGATGACGGCGGTTTCGCCGGAGGACCGCGCGCTCGCCATGGGCGTGGGGCAGGTCATCCAGCACGCCCTCGGGGACGTTCCCGCCCCCACGATCATCGGGCTAATTCTGGACTCCGTGGCGCCCAAGACGGCGCACGGGCGCAGCAGGGAGGGGCTGGAGCTGACCATCCTGGCTATCATGGGATGGCTCGGATGGGCGGTGCTGTTCTGGCTGGCAAGCCTCGCCGTGGGATGGCGGTTTCACTTCGGGCGCGACGCCCCGCAGGGCGAGGAGGACGCCCACCCCGCCACCGCCACCGCCGCCGAGGCCGGGGCAGGGCCCCTCGGCGCGCCGGAGACCGCACGGCTGCTGACTACAGACCGGGTGTAGCGCCCTGCCGACCGCCGCACTTTTCGCGAAGAGCTGCCTCCTCCGTCACTGCTATGTATGTGTGCGAGCATATATGTATACGAGCGCACGGCGCCGGGCGTCAACGTACGGCGTGTCGTCGCCTGGCCACATAGTCGCTGTGCCCCCCGCACCGACCCCCCCGGCCAACACCCACACACCCACACAACCAGTCACCCACACCCGATCCGTCGCTGTGCCGGCGGGGGGCTGCCACCGGCGCAGTCAGTCACCCCCCTTCGGCGCGCACCTTCCGAGCTCGGTTGCGCAATCGCACGCCGCTCCTCCACCCAAGTCACCGCCAAGTCACGGCCAAGTCACCGCCGAGTCGCCGCCAAGCCACGGCCAAATCACCCCTTCCCACGTGCGCCGCGCTAGTCCTGGCCGGCGGCGGCTCGCTGCAGGGCAGCGAAGAGCGCCTGCCTGCTGGAGCCGTCGAACACGTAGCTGAACTGGCGGTGCTTGAGAGACGCGTCGCTGCTCACCACGCGCCGCGACGGGCAGAGCTTGCCTGTGGTGGGATCCTTCCGGCAGCAAAGGAAGCCGGTGGCGGCGCTGACGTTGGCAGCCCCGCACTCGAAGCACTCCACCCGCAGACCGAGCAGCTGTTCCCACCGAACGGCCCCGACGGCGCAGCTGCCCGCCGTCACCTGCACCGCCTCCGACTCGCAGCGCGGGCAGAGCGGTCTCAGCTGCATGGGGGCGTCCGGTGCCGCGCAGTGCCTGCACGCGAACACCAGCTCTGCCGCGGAGGGCTTGGCCGTGAGCGACACCGCTGCCTGCATCAGCTGAATGCGGTCGTGCGGGCGAAGCCCGAGGCTTGCCGGGGTTGCGTCGGGCTGGACCCGCTTCCCGGCGAAAAGAAACGCCGCACGCGCAGCGGGGATGCGAAGCTCAGGGTGAGACACGACGCGCCCCAGCAGGGCCCCCATGGGCTCGTCAGGGCTCGCGGCTGTCACTGGAACAAGCCGCCCGCTCCCGAGCCGCACCTCCAGCGGAACGGGACCCGTCACCGGCCCACTGGCAGCAAGTCTCGCAGCCTCATCCGCCTCTTCAATCGCCCGCAGAGCCTCATCGGCCTCACGCTTCGCCGCTTCCGAAGCGGGGTCAGACGCCGGAGGAGCCGGCGCGGCAAAAGGCGGCACCGGCTTCCCCGTGCAGAGAACGGCCGTGACCTCCGCGCCAGTGCCCGCATCGATGCCCGCATCGTCCACGCGCTCAGCGTCGGACAGGAGGCGCTGCGCGAAGACGAACCGGAGCTCCTCCGCCTTGACTCCAGCGGCAGCCTGCGCGCCGCCAAACACGCGCGCAGACACGGGATCGCAAGCGCACCCGCCATCGAGTCAGCGGCAGGAGCACAACCACACGCGTGCTCAAAACGGGGAGCGCGTGCACGGGCAGGGCGCGCGGGAGGGCAGCGGGCGGCGCAAGGGCGAAGGCGCCTTGGCAGCAAGCACCATCAGGTCCAGCAACCCCTGCCACGCGGACCGGGGCGATGGCCTCTGTTGGGAGCAAGCGCGCAAACGGGTGACTCGCAGAGTGGTCCCCGTCGCGCTCCCCAATGCCGCCCCAGCGGGTGGGCAGGCCTGTAGCGCGCAGCCGCGCAAGCAGAAACACTCGCAGCGTTTTCCGGCGCCCAGCGCTCACCGCCACAGCCTCCCGCAGACTCGCCACGGTGGCGTCCCGCCGAAGGGGCACGTTTGTGGTGTCACCTGCGCACCATGCGCGCCACGAGAAAGGCGGAAGGGGCGCGGCAAGCGACCGGGTGGATGCAGGAAAAACCAGTCGCGCTGAGACACAAAGCTGTTTGGAGCCGAGCGGCCCGCGACGGGCTGCCATCGAAGCTCAGCGGGCAGCACGCCCAGCGAAGCCTTGGGCCGTCTTGGCTTGCGCAGATACACCAGGCTGGTCCAGGCGGGCCTTCCCTCGGCGTTTGGCAGGCCGGGCAGCAAAGGCCACTCGATTGCGCAGCGTTGCCTCAGCCAGCGCAACGGACGCTTCGTGGCCCGCGACGAAGCTCACCCGACACGACCCGAACGCAGACTTCCATTTCGCCCAGGGGCCCTCGCGGGAGCGAACTCCGCGCACGCTCTAGGGGCGGAGTGACGGCCCGCGCGGCAGCTTCGGGTTGCAGCCTCTAATGCAGATTTCGCATATTCGGGACAATTACGGCGGGGTAGTTCGACGCAATTCACTCGACGCCAAGCGCCTGCAAGTCCTTCATGAACGAGCGATACGCATCATCAACAGCGCCACCTGCCTTGACCGCAGGCCCAGCGCTGGCTTTGCCGGCGCCTGCGCTGCGAGCGGAACCACCAGTGGCGGCGGCCCCGCTGGCGGCGGCGGTGCCGGCGGAGCCCGCAGCACCTGCCGAAGCAGCCTCGCCGCCGGCGGGGCCGCCCAGAATCCTCACCTGCGGCCCCGGCGCCGCCACCCGCTCAGCCGGCGCGCCCGCCCCCTCCGCCTTGCTCGCATCCGGCCGCTTGGCCGTATCCGCCGCGGCCTTGGGAGGCGCCCTCCGCACCGCGCGTGGCTTGAGCCGCAGGGCAGCCTTGCCCAGAGTCACTGTGCGAAGTGGCAGAGCCTTCTTGGGCTGGGGGGCTACCGGAGCCGACCCGGAACTGGGAGCAGTCGAACCCGCCGCCGCGGATCCTGCCGCCGCTGATCCTGCCGCCGCTGATCCTGCCGCCGCGGATCCTGCCGCCGCTGGCATGACGGGTCGCGGCGGGGGCAGCGCCTGCCCGGCGGCTCCCATCGCGCTCGCAGCCCCCCGCGGCAGCGCAGGCCCACCCGCTGGTCGCTGCGGGGGCCCCTTCCCCCGACCCGGGCCCCGACCCGGGCCCTGCCCCGGAGGCGGGTGCAGGGGCCGGTGCCCCGCCGCACCCGGGTGCCCCGCCCACTGGTGAGGCGCCGCGACATATCCAGGGTGGCCTTGGCCGTGGCCGTGGCCGTGGCCGTGGCCGTGGCCGTGGCCGTGGCCGTGGAAGCCGCCCCCCACCGGCGCCGGGAAGAACTGGGGGCGGGGGAACGGCCCGGGCCGGGGACCGAGGAAGCCGGGCCCGCCATAGGGGCCCCCAGCCATGGGCCCCGGGTGGCCGTAGGGCCCAGCTCCCGACGCGCCACCCGGCGGAGGCGGGGGCGGTCTGGCGCCGGGGGGCAGGCCAGGCGGAGGCGGGGGCGGCGCTCCCCCTCTGGCCATGGCAGCGGCAATGTGCGGGGGCAGTCCCGGCGGAGGCGGCGGCGGCGGGGCCGCAGCGCCCGGGCCTGCCGAGCCGGCAGCAGGGCCGGGAGCCGCAGCGGGGCCGGCGGCGCCAGACTGCGCCCCGCCGCCGTCTGCCGCCGCTGCTGACGCCTCCCCATCAGCAGCCTGTCCCGCCGCAGTCTGCTCCTTGAGCATCAGCGACGCGACCCCCCGCAGGCGCGCCGGGCCCACGCCCTTGTCCGCCTCGGCAGCCTGCTCCTTGGCCTGCAGCTCCAGGCACTGCTTGTAGGCGGCCTCCAGCTGCTCCACGCGTTTTCGGATGTGCTGGTCGTCGGGCTCGCGCTTTGCGGCGAGGCGCACGCGCTCCAGCTTCTCCAGCACCTCCTGGGGGTCCTTGAACCGGAGAACCGTCTGCCTGATCTCCATCCGCTGCTTCTTGTTGCGCTCGTTCTCCTGCGGAGGAAACGGGGGGCGCGCCGGGGAGCAGCGAGGGGCGTGGCGGGACGAGCGCGCCGGAGCCCGGCCAATTTGCGCAGCAACGCCGGCCGCGGGCGGGCACCCACCTTGATCCGCTGCATCCGGCGGAACTGCGCCGCCGGGTTGGAGCCCCCGCTCTTGGACTTTCCCATGGCCCCCGCAGCCAGGCGCGCCAGAGAGGTGGGCCGCGGGCAATACTGAGCTGCGGCACAATATTGCGCGCTCGGAACCAGCGGCTCTGCTGGGGGCGAAACGTGTCTCGGCTCTGCCTGGCGTGCAACTTGGGCGCGTCGCTCGCCCAGCTGCAAGAACGGCCGACCTCGAAAGGAATCACTTTCGCGTTGCGAAAAAGGACCTCCCCAGATGGCTACCGTCGGTGCCCGCCTCGCCGCCGCCACCCGCGCTGTCGCGCACCGCGCCCCTGCGTGGCGCTCGGTGCTCGGAGCGCGCGCGCTGTCCACCCCGCCCACGGGCGCGATGGCGCAGCCCGCCCTCGCTTCTGAGGAGCGCAAGCCCGCCCCCGCGGCCCACACGGACGCCTCCGTGGCCGCCATGACGGACGACGCCATCTTCGATGCCCTCGTCTCGGGCAAGATCAAGTCCCACAACCTGGAGAAGGCCCTGGGCGACCGCTCGCGCGCGGTGACCCTGCGCCGCCGCCTCGTCGAGCTTCAGGCTGCCATGGCCGGCAGCGCCGAGCTCGCGGGCTCGGCCATCAAGGGCCTGCCCCACTCCGACTTCAACTCGGCCGCCTTCTACGACGCAGTGGACGGCAGCAACTGCGAGAACGTCATCGGGTGAGGATCGCTTCGCGCGCGCCTCGTGGCGCCGCTTTCCGCGTGTTTGCCACCTCAACCTCTGCGAGTGGCGCTGCGCCCGGGCGCGCCGTTCGCCCCGCGGCGCCCCCCGCGGCCTCCGCCCTTCCCCCCCAACGGGTCGAAGGCCGTTCCCTCGTGCGCTTCAGGGGAGGCGGCGGCCTCCACGGCGCGGTCCGGCGCAGCGCCGGCTGTTTGCGCGCCTGCTGATTCCTTTTCCCGTCGCTCGGATCGCGCACGTTGAACCGAACCTCGTGTTCCACGCTCGGCAACGCAGCTCTCCACCCGCTGTCGCCCCTCCTCCCCTCCCTTCCCCTCTCCCCCCTCGCCCGCAGCTACCTGCCCCTGCCCGTGGGCGTGGTCGGCCCGATGCGCGTGGACGGCAAGGACTACATGGTGCCGCTCGCCACCACCGAGGGCGCCCTCGTGGCCTCGACCAACCGCGGCGCCCGCGCCATCAGCATGGCCGGCGGCGCCCGCACCGTGCTCACCGGCGACGGCATGACCCGCGCCCCCCTCCTGCGCATGCCCTCGCTCGAGGCCGCCGCGGAGCTCAAGGCCTGGGTGGAGAACCCCGAGAACTTCAAGCTTGTGGCCGAGGCCTTCTCTTCCACCAGCCGCTTCGGCCGCCTCCAGTCCCTGGTGGTCAGCACCGCCGGCCGGAACGCCTACCTCCGCTTCAAGTGCTCCACCGGCGACGCCATGGGCATGAACATGATCACCAAGGGCGTGAACGCCGCCCTCGCCGCGGTGGTGGAGCGCTTCCCCACCGCCCGCATCCTGTCCCTCTCCGGCAACGTGTGCACCGACAAGAAGCCCTCGGCCATCAACTGGGTCGACGGCCGCGGCAAGTCTGTCACCGCCGAGGTGGTCCTCTCCCGCGACATCGTGGAGAACACCCTCAAGACCACGGCCGACGCGCTCGTCGAGCTCAACACCGGCAAGAACCTCATCGGCTCTGCAGTGGCCGGCTCCATCGGCGGATTCAACGCACACGCTGCCAACATCGTCAGCGCAGTCTTCCTCGCCACCGGCCAGGACGTCGCCCAGAACGTGGAGTCCTCCATGTGCCTCACCCTCCTCGAGCACGACGACGACCCCGCCAACGAGGGCGGCATCATCGCCTCCGTCACCATGCCCTCCATCGAGGTCGGCACCGTCGGCGGCGGAACCTCGCTCTCCTCCCAGGCCGCCTGCCTCGACCTCCTCGGCCTCCGCGGCGCCGCAGCCGAGCCCCTGACGCCGGGCTCCAACGCCTCCCAGCTCGCGCGCATCGTCGCGGCCTCCGTCCTCGCCGGCGAGCTCAGCCTCATGGCCGCCCACACCACCGGCGACCTCCTCCGCGCCCACATGGCGCTCAACCGCAAGCCCGCGGCAGGCTCCGCCCAGCCAGGCGTCACCGGCGGCGGCGCCGCGGCCGCCGCTGCCGGCCGCATCCCCGCCCGCGTGGCCTCCCCCACCCACGGCCTCGCCGCCGTGCAGGGCGGCGCCGGGTCCTTCCGCCACCCCACCGCCGCCGCGGTGCCCCCCGGCCGCCGCTACTTCGCGGCCGCCAACCACCGCGCCGCCGACAAGCCAGTCAGCCCGGCCCGCGAGGCACCCGCCTTCCTCTCCCGCCACACCACCACCCCCGTGGGCGACGCCTGCCCCATCCTCCGCGGCGTATGAGCGCGCGGCGTATGAGCGCGCAGTCTTTGCCCGCCGCTGCGCTCAAGCCCCTCACTTGCGTTTCTTCCATCGGGCTGCCTGCGTCATCCTCGCGCGTGTGTGAGTGACTGAGTGACTGACTGTGAGTCCCGTCCGCACCCGGCAGCCGCCCGTGCTCTCTGTTCGGCGGTTGCGGGTTTGCGCCGGCCGGACCATTCAAGAATGGGACAATGTTTGCCACTGCATTGCATAGCACAGATTCGGCCCAAGCCTGCACACTTGACCAGCGCAGCCCACTCGTTCCGGGACTGCATCCGTGGAATGGGGGGGCGAACGCTGCCGCAAAGACGCGACAAATGCAGAGAGTGCGAGTGGGCAGAGGTGAGCCGTGCAGACAGTCGACTGGGCAGAGGTGAGCCGTGCAGACAGTCGACTGGGCAGAGGTGAGCCGTGCAGAGAGTCGACTGGGCAGAGGTGAGCCGTGCAGACAGTCGACTGGGCAGAGGTGAGCCGTGCAGAGAGTGCGAGTGGGCAGAGGTGAGCCGTGCAGAGAGTGCGAGTGGGCAGAGGTGAGCCGTGCAGAGAGTGCGAGTGGGCAGAGGTGAGCCGTGCAGAGAGTGCGAGTGGGCAGAGGTGAGCCGTGCAGACAGTCGAGTGGGCAGAGGTGAGCCGTGCAGAGAGTGCGAGTGTTGGCGCCGCCTCGAGTGCTGCGTGCGCCGGTGGTGGCAGGCACCCTTGTGGGCGCTGGCGGCCAAGCAAGCCCCCCCGGGGCCGCCGCCGACCGAGCAGGCACCGCCCAGCGCTCACTCAACGCAGCCGCAGCAAGCTGCGCTGCGGTCTAGCCCGCCAATGGCTACTCCGCAACCGCGTCGCTCCGGCCGGCCGCAATCGCGTCGCTCAGCGCCCCGGCAACGGCCCCGAGGTCCGACGTCACGTCGTGGCCCGCTGCGTCGCTCAGGCGCCAGGCCGCCCAGTCAAGCACGTCCAGGAACACCCGCCGCCGCGCCCATACGAAGAGCGGCGCCGGAACACCGTTGACCCGCTGCCGCGCCGCCTCGGCAGACGGGGCGACTGCCGGCGCTCGCAGGGCCTCCACGGTGGCCATGCCGCCGACAGCGACGGCATCGAGCTCTGCCGCGAAGTGCGACACGCAGAGCCCTGTCTCGCTTTGCAGCTCTTCCCCGGTCACTAGAAGCAGAGCCGCAGCGCGCAGAGCCGCGCCGACGTCGGAAGACGAGGCAGCGACCGACTCCGCGTCGCTCAGCTCCATATCCTCGTCGCTCGCGGCCCGGGTCGGAAGAGCCGGCGCGGCGTGCGAGTCAGACCCGGCTCGGCCAGCGGTATCCGCGCCAGCTCCGCGCGTCGCCGAAGCGAGCTCTGCCGAGGCGGCTGCCGCCCCGGGCCTTGCAGCTGACTCAGCTGCAGCGTGGGCTCCTCCGGCAGAGCCAGACAGCGCGGCGGGGCCGGTCACTTCGTCTAGGGCCGCGGGCCAGCCGTGGACCATCACGCTTGCCAGGGCGCTCGTGCTCATGTGCTGGCTCTGCCGGCGCACTTCACCGGCGGAAGGATTCGACGTCGGCTGGGATTCCGCAGCTGCGGTGTGCGTCATGGGCGCGTCACGGCTGGCAGATCGGGACGATGCGGTTTCGCCTGCAGTTGGAAGCGCCGGAGGCACGGAGGAAGGTTCCGCCGACGACGCCGCCGCGGCCAACGACGACGACGATGACGACGATGACGACGACGATGATGACGACGACGAGGTTGCGGCCTTGTGCGGGTTCCCAGCAGGCGTCGCCGCCGCAGCGTTGGAGGGCGTATCCCCCGCGATGGGCGCGTGCCGCTGTGGGGCTTGCGGCGGCGCCGCGAGCGGCAGAGCCCTCGCCCACACAGGCACGGTGAGTGACATGTGGGCCGGCAGTGACTCGTCCGTGACCCACACCTGATGGGGCTGGCAGAGCCCCGCCGAGGCCGTTTGGCATCGGGATCCCGGTTCGCCCAGGTTGTCTCGACGGGCAGAGCCACTTTCCTTGCCAGGTGGCAGAGCCGATGAGTGTCCACGGGCTCGGCCACCTGCAGTGGGCACTGCGATCGACAGGGCGCCTTCCGCTGCAGCCGTTGCCGCTTCGACCGCTGCTGGCTCCGCCGCCGCTGCTGCCGCCACGCGCTGGTGGCTGGCGCCGCTATCTGGCTGCGTTGCGACTGGATTGGGCGGTAGGGCCATGGCCGGGGTGGCGGGCAGGTCGGAGGCGTCTGACTCCAGAGACAGCAGTGCAAGCACCGGCTCATTGTTTGCCCGCTGCGGGGCTGTCATGCGATTCAACGCGTCATCGTCAGTCGTGATGGTGGCGGGGATGTCTGCGGGTTGCGTTGCCAACGGGGCCTCCTGGGAGGCCCGCTGGGGCCCCGCTGCCTCCGGCTCGGCAACGGTGGTCGCGTCGCTCGCCACGTCGCTCTCTTGGCTGGAGTTGCTCAGAGAACTCAGGGCTCTGCCCGAGCGGCTCTGCCGCGATCGCCGCTGGGCTGCCGGCGTCAGAGCCCTGGGAAGAGAGCTTGACCGCACTGGCACGCGTGCGGCAGCGGCTCCTGCCGACGACGCTTGATCGGCTGCTGACGGGGCGGCAGAGTCACTTCGTTTGACGACGATGCCTGGGAGCGGGTGTGGATCCGGAAACCCACCAGCTCTGCCGGCGAAGCGAGTCAGTGTGACATCAGCCTCGAGCGGCGCGCCGGCTCTCAGGCTAGGGTCAGACCACACCGGCAGGACGTCGCCAGGGACCTTGCGGCAGGCACCCGCCAGCGATGGCGCAGTGACCTCAGGGCCCCGCAGCTCTGCCAAGGACACTCCGCGACGAGGCGCTACCGCCTGACCTGCCGATGATGCGGCGTTGACCGGGTCAAGCGGCTGGCCTGCCGGCACGCCCGGCGCTCCAGACGCTGCCTCTGCAGCTCGCCGCTCAGAGTCCTCGCCCAACTTGGAAACATAGTCGAACTCCAACTCAGAATCCGAGCTTGACTCTGGCGCCAACCCTGACTCCGAATCTGAGGCTGCGTTTGGCAGCGCCGATGCCCTCCTGCGTCCGCGCCCAGCCTCGCTGTCGCTGCCTCCGTCTCCCAGTGATTCACCATCACTGTCAACAAGAGACTCGCCGAAATTGTCGCCCAGCGATTCAGCGTCGCTGTCGCCCAGCGACGCCTCGGCGCCGCTGGCGCCCGCGCTCATGCCGCCTTCGCTGTCGACCCCCAAACCGCCGCCAGCCTCGGCCACGCTGCCAAACATGGCAGGGTTGCCGCTCGCAGTCACGGTGCAGTCACCGTCCTCTGTCATCGCCCGCCGCGACCCAGTCCCAGCAGCGGCACTATCGGCAAAACGTTTCGCCGAAACCGCGGCATCCGCTGCCGCCTCGTGCCGACCAGTGACCGTTCGCCCGGTGATACAGTGCGCGTGCAGAGCCGACGCCGCCACGAAGGACCAACATTGGCCCTGGACAAGCGGCCGCCGGGTCACTCGGCAGAGCTGCACGATGCATGCGTTGACTGCAGCATCAACGAAGGCAGCGTCGCCCGAAGCCATTCCATACAGAAGAGACCCCCCCGGGGGCCTCATCGGGGCAAGGCAAGCCACCTGGGCGAGCGTTCCCGCGGGGCACACCTCCAGCTGAGAGGCTAGGCGGTCGCTGCCACCGGAATCACCAGCACCAGCACCGGCGCCACCAGCATCGGCGCCACCAGCAGTGCCAGCAGTAGCACCAGCAGCACTAGCGCCAGCGTCGGCATCTCCACCGGCAGAGCTACTGCTCCCGGCAGAGCCCTCACCGCCACAAGCCCCAGCCGATGCCGCGACCCGGCGACGCATGGGGACCAGCATCGCTGTCGCGCCGGCGTCCACGGCGGCGAAGAACGAAGTGCACTCCCTCACCAGGAGACGCCTCCCGGTAGAGCCAATCACCCCCGCATCGCCGGCCGGGGCAGCCCACCTGATCGTGTGGCGGGTGGCTAGCCCCGCAACCGCCGTCGCCGCCGTGGCATGCACTCTCCGGCTCAGCGGCGGGCCCGCTGTCCCCGGGCTACCGGCAGAGCTGGCTGCGGCGTCGGCAACGGCAGCGAGCGCCAGCCGGCGGACGTCTCCGAAGAGAGCTTCACGGCGAATGGCGCGGCTGCTGATGCAGTCCCCGGCAGCTTGCGGCTGGTCGGCGTCCAGCCTTGCTCGCTTCGTCGCGTCCGGGCGGTGCCAGCCGAGCAGCACCTCGCGCGCCGCGCCGGCGGACCCGTGGCGCGCAGCCGACTCCCAGCCGTCGAAACCAAGCACCACGCGCTCGTAGTCTAGCTGCTCGCTCACGTGGGGAGACAGCAGCCGCTGGGCCGCCTTTGCGCGCGGGCGAAGCGCGCGACGAATGCTGGGCGGCGGCAACTGCGCCCCTGTGGCAGCGGCAGGCAGCATCCTGGCGCCGCGAGCAGCCGAGTGCGCCCCCAGCGACTGCAGAAGTGCAGAAAAACTTCGGGCAGCGGGTCGCCTGTCGCTTTCCGCAACCCGGCCGGGCCAAGCTCGGGGTGCGCAAGTGCGTCATTGCCGGCGGCGGCTCTGCCCGGCAAGCGTGTGCGGCGAAGCTGCTTCGGCGGCGACGCAGCGCCCTGGGAGCACCTGCTCGGAGCGCATGTGCGCGGCTCGCGTCCCCATGGCATGCCCCCACGGGGCGCTGCGCCGGCCGGTTCTCGTGCTGTCAGTGGCGCAGCGGCAGCAGAAGCGAACAAGCACCAGTTGTGGTTTCGGCGGCAAAAGCCGACGACACACACGCACGCGCCGCACGCGCAGGCGGCGGCCCACCTGCTAACGAGAGGGCTGGGAGACACAAAGACAGAACACGCGGGGCCCGGCTAACCGCGCCGCGGGGGCCGGCAGTGGGTGCGCCGGGTGCAGCTTGCAAGCCGCAGACCTCAGCGCAAGCCGCCAGCGGTCCCCGCCGCTCAGCGCCTTTCGGGGCCGGTGTTGGTGAATGGCGCGGGGGCCTGGAGGCTAGGCTCCGGCGTGGACCCCTCCGGCCAGGTGGGCACGGGGGAGGGCTTGCCGTAGCTGTCGCGCAGCTTGGCGTACGGGGCGATTGGGTCGAGCACGGTCCGGCAGGTTGCGTTGTCGCAGGCGTGGCAGTTGATCTGGTACTGCGGAGTGCACACCTCGCCCGACGCAAGGTGGTCGGCAACCACCTCCGCCATGGCCGTGGTGACCAGGTCCGAGGCGTTGAGCGAGGGCGCCCGGCCGAAGTGCCTGATGCCGGCCTTCTCCGCGTCCTCTCTGTACTCCACGTCGATCTCGAACAGCGTCTCGATGTGGTCGCTGGTGAAGCCCAGAGGGGTCATCACCACGGCCTCGTGACCCTGCCGCCCCAGCCCCTCCAGCACCTGCCCGGTGGAGGGCCCCATCCACGGCAGGTACCCCACCTTGCTCTGCCACGCCAGCACGTGCCGCGGCACCGGCACGCCCCACTCCGCGGCGCGCTGTCTGACCAGTGCCATGACGGCGCCCACCGTCGCCGTCACCTCGGCGGGGTACTGGTCCCCCTTGTACACCACCTTCATCGGCAGCGAGTGCGCCGTGAAGACCAGCACCGCGCGGGAGCGGAGCGCGGGGTCGTCCGGCAGAGCCTGCAAGCCCTGCCGCACCTGGTCTGCAACGGCCTCGATGTAGGTCCTGTTCGTGCTCCAGCGGTCCAGCACGGAGAACTTGAAGCGCCCCTCCAGACCCCGCTCGCGCAGGGTACGCCACAGGTGGTTGTAGCTGCTGCCGGCCGTGGTGCAGCTGAACTGAGGGTACTGCGAGAAGGCGACGACCCGCTCAACGCCGTCCGCGGCCATGGCGTCGAGCGCGTCCTCAGTGAGCGGCGGCGCGTAGCGGAACCCGACATAGGCGCGGTGCGGGCCAGTGGAGGGCGACAGCGCGTCCAGCTTCCGCTCCATATCGCGGCCCTGCTGGCGGGTCCAGTCGCCGATGGGGCTTTTGCCGCCAATCTGCCGGTACTGCTCGATGATTTTCGGCGTGCGCCGCCGCGCGATGAACGAGCCCTGCGTCGCACGCAAGCGCAGGTGGGCGGGCGGGGTTGCTCCCGGGAACGCACGGTGGAGGCAGGCGCGCGCGCAAGTGGGCGGGGGCGGGGCGAGGGCCGCAGCGGCCAAGGGGCGAGCAGCTTGCGACGCAGCTGCCAGCAAGACCATCGCACGGCCGGGCGGGTTGGGGCGGTGGGCCGGGAGGGGCCATCGCGGCTCGGGGGGAGCCCGGGCAGGTGACGCGACGGGCTTGGCGCGCGGCGGCGCGGTCTGGGCAGGCCGAGGCGGCAGCTCGGCGGGCCCGCGCATGTGACGTCACGCGCGCGTCGGGCTCACGAGGCTGTTCTGGAGGCGGCCCAGCGTGATGATCTCGCCGTCCTCGAACAGCCGCCGCAGGAACGCGCCGACCCCGTCTCGCTCGCCCTCCAGAGACGAGGGGCCGCCCATGTTCAACATCAGCACGCCCGTCTTGGGCGTGCCCGTCGGAGCGTCGTCACCCCCTGCCCGCGTTGCAGTGGAGCTCATGCCCCGCAGCGCAGGGGCCTGGCGCCGGGCAACGGCCCGTCGCGCCCATGGCACAGCACGGAGCATCGTGGTGCACGGGCCGAAGGGTCGGCCGGCGGGCTTCGGGCCGCGCGCAGTGGCGCCTCAAGCCGCAGGCCGGCTGCCGGGGCCGGGCAGAGCCCCAGACGGAGAGGCCAGCAGCAGGTCTTTGGCGCCCGCGCCCGACTCGCCATCCGCCGTCGCCCCTGCGGCCAGGCGCACACCCAGCCGCGCCGCGCGCAGCCCGGCAGTCGGACCGCGCGCCGCTCGTGCCTGGCGACCCCTTCGCTCTTTGAAGGCGCCGGCATGGCGTCCAAGCTGGGAGCATCGCTGCTTGGCAGAGGCGACGCGCTCAACCATTCCGGCCCGCAAGACGACGTGCTGGAGCTGGACTACGACGCTGACATTGGCGCGATCGCCCAGGCCATTACGCCGGGCGGCCACGATGCCAGGCCAAAGGGGGCGCCGGGGGGCACGCCATTTCTGGTGAGCCGGAGTCGCTTTGCGGCGGCGATGCAACTCTCGCCACGCGCAGCGGTTGACCGCCCGGGCGCCTCGCCGATCCCTCCACCAGGCGACGCACTGCCCCCTCTCTGCGAGCCGGGCCGGGGGCGGCGCTCCGAGCGGGCCTCGCGGCTGACTGGCGGCCTTGCGGCGAAGGGGCGCAGTTGCCCGCGGCATCAGTCGCTTTTGCTGTCGCAGGCGCTGCCGCTGCGTTTCCAGTGCCCGCGACGATTGCGAGTGGCGGTGGACTGCGCATCCCGCCCGGCCCACCCAGCGCGCACTCTGGCTCGCCACGAAGCGGACCCGCCCGCCCTGCCGCCCGCCCCCGCGCGCAGCGAGCGGTGTTTCTGCTGAGCAACTGCATCCTGGGCTCGGGAATCCTGGGGCAGGCCTACGCGATGCGGCACAGCGGCTGGGCGGTGTTTGTCGTGAGCCTGCTGCTCATGAGCGCCGTGGCGGCGTACGGGGCGTGGCTGCTGCTCTGCTGTTGCGAGACGACGGGCGTCACCTCGTACGAGGAGATTGGCACCGCAGCCTACGGCAGGTGGGGCAAGGGCATCGCCACCGCCGCGATCCTCGTCCAGAACGCGTCTGCCATGACGTCGTACCTCGTCATTCTCGGCGACCTGCTGCCCACGCTGGTGCGGGAGGCAGCGGGCCTGCCCGTAGCCGCGGAGCCCTCTGACCCGATCTGGGCCAACAGGGCGGCGCTCATGACTGCGGTCGCGGTCCTAGTCATCGTCCCGCTCGTGTCGCTGCGCAACATAGGGACGCTCGGGTACTCCTCCGGCCTCTCCATCGCTATCATGGTGTTCTTCGCAATCGTCGCCGTCGTCACGGCATTCAGCGGGCTCCCCTGCCCGCTCCCCGCCGACCGCCTCCCCCCCACCCTCACCCCCACCACCGAGTGCGCGATCGAGCCCGTCTCCATCGGCCTGGACACCTTCTACGTGCTCCCCTCCCTAGCCTTCAGCTTCGTCTGCCACACGGGCCTGCTGCCAATCTACACCGAGCTGCGCCGCCGCGACAGGCCCACCATGATGCGCGTCGCGGGCGTGTCCATGGCCTCCTGCCTCGCCCTGTACCTCGTCGCCGGTGAGAAGCCGCGCCCGCACCCGTGGCCATGCACGCCCCCCGCCCCCCCCCCCCCGCCCCCACCCCCGCGTTCCTATCCGCTCCACCGGCCGTCGACGAGCGGCTCGGCGCCTTGCAGACCCAACGGTTACCCCGCTGCGCCATCGCCGCCCCGTCGTGCCCGGCTCTCAGAGCCATCACTCACCTCACGCCCCCCCCCCCCCCCCCCCCTCTGCCGAGTTACCCACCACCCCCCGTCCCGCAGCCATCTTCGGGTATGCCGCGTTCCGAGGCTCCACCGCGTCTGACGCGCTCAAGAGCATGACTGCGGCTCTGCCGGATGACGGGCTGGTCACGGCAGCGCGGGTGCTGGTGTGCGTGTCGGTCACCGTCACCGTTCCGCTAATCAACTACCCAGCTCGTGAGTGCGGCGGCCAGCGACGGCTCCTGGATGCGTGTGGGTTTGCTGGCCGCGCGGCCCGGTCGGCCGCTGCCCTCAGCGGAACCCTCCGCCCGTGTTGCTACAACTGCCCCCGTATTTCTGGCTCCTATTTGACCGCTGAACTCAGCCCCCCGCCACGTCCCGCCTCGCCTCCCGGCCCCGCGCCCGCCGCAGGCAAGGCCATCACGCTGACTGCGTTCCCCGGCGCTGCCTTCAGCTGGACGCGCCACGTGTCCCTCGGCGTTGTAATCGTGGCAGCCATCCTCCTCGTCGCAATTTTTGTGCCCGACGTCCGCAACGTGTTCGGCGCCGCGGGCGCCACATCGTCAGTCACTCTCATGGCGATCCTCCCGGGCCTGTTCTACAGCAAGCTCCACACGGGCACGTCAGACCCGGCAGTCAAGCGGCACGTGCAGGCGGGCGTCGCCTTTGCTGTACTCGGCGCCGTCATCGGCGTGGTCTCGTTTGCGGGCGTGATCATGTCTTGGGTGGATGGCGGAAAGTGAACAAATTGGCACTGTATTGGGCGGCGGTGGGCACGTTGCGTTGAGGGCCGAACACCGCTGCAAGCCGCATGCCCGGGGGCCGTGTGACGTGGTGCTCTGCCTCGGCCCACATGGCTGCCGGCCACGGCACACACACCGTCATCGCAGCGGGACGAGCAACGGTGGTCCCCGCCAGGTAGCGATGGTGCAGCCGTCCGAGCGCGTCCGAGTCTCGGACTGGGCTGCGTTCGTGGCCGTGGCCGTGGCGTTCACGTATTCCTTCTTTCAGCGGGCGGCGCCGTCAAGGTGAGCAATCGCCGCGCCCATACGGCCTCATGCCGCCGAGACAGGCAAAGGGCGTGCCCCAGCACGCCCCGGACGCAGCAAGCCACCGTCTGCGAGCGGATGTGCGCCGGGGAGGGGTGGTGTGGCGTCGGGGGGCGCCAGGTTGCCGTGCGCTCCTCCAAACAGCAAGTTCAAGCTCCGGTCGCGGCTGCGCCGCGTGCCGGTGGCAGACCCCGCCGGCCCACCGAGTCGAAAGTGCAGCTGGTCCTCCCCCTCCTCCACCGTTCCAACATCGCAGCATGGCGGCTTCGCTGCAGCAGGAGTTCGACGTGGACGGCGCGCAACTGGGGGCGCTGTCGTCCGCCTATTTCTGGCCCTATTTGGGAATGCAGTTCGTGTTGGGCTACCTGTTTCTGCGGTTCGGGGTGGACGCGGTGGTGTGCGCATCCATGGCAATCGCCGCTACAGGCTCGCTCGTGTTCGCCCTGTCGGAGTCGCTCGGCGTGGCGGTGCTGGGCAGGTGCCTCATCGGCTCCGGGGTCGCCGCAGCCTGGCTGGGAGTCGTCACAGTGGCGCAAGGGCCCGCGTTTGAAAAGGCCGGGCTGTCCACGACGGTGACTGGCGCGGGGGTGCTGTTCGGCCTGGCTGGTGCGCTGATTGCGCAAACGCCGCTGACGTCGGCGATTGAGCTGTTTGGCTTCCGGCCGGTGCTGCTGTGGAGCACCGTGGCGCCAGCCGTCGTGGCAGCGGCATTTTTCGTGCGAGCCCTGATCGGGGCGGGCGTGTGCTGCAGGGGCGTGGATGCAGCCAAGGATCGAGGCGCCATTCAAGCCGTCGACGGCGGCAGGGCTCCCGCTCTCGACGCCTTGTTGGACGGGCACGAGACTGCCTCGGATGACGCGGCTGCGGTTGAAGGCCTTGCCGAGACCAAGCCCGAGGCGCCGCCAACCGTGATGGCGGCGTACTGGGCCGCGCTGCGGAGCCCGATCTTGCTGCCCGTTGTGCTGTACGGGTTCGGGATCGCTGCGCCCCTCCTCGCCTTCGCCAGCCTGTGGGCCACTCCCTTTTTCGAGGACGTGTACGACCTCGACAAGCCCACCGCCTCGGGCGTGGTGAGCGCGTTCCTGGTGGGCTGGGGAGTCGGCGGGCCGGCGCTCGGCTGGGTAGTGGACCGGCTTGGGGGAGGCCCGCGTGGGGCCCAGTGGGTGATGATGCTGTGCCCCGTTGTGGGCGGGGTTGCGCTCACGCCGGTGCTGCTGGCTGATCTTCCGGTGTGGGCCGCCGCCACCCTGATGGCAGTCGCGGGGCTGGCCTCGTGCATCGCCATCGTGCTGGCGTACACCCGCCTCGTCATCGTCAGGCCGGAGGGCAGAGCCACGGCGGTGGCCATTGTCAACGCGGCCATGATCCTCGCCGGGGCTTCGCTGCAGCCGGCGATCGGCCTCGTGCTGGACGGGGTGGCTGGCGGGCGAATTCACGAGCTGCCGTCGGGCCGCAAGGTGTATCCTCCGGACGCGTACCGCTGGGCCCTGATGGTGCTCCCGGGGTGCTACGTCCTCTCCACCTTGTCCTTCGCTGTGGCGTGGTGTGTTTGCGGCCACGGCATGGCCCGGAAGGAGCACGGGGACGGCCCAACGCCGCCGCTCCTCGCGAGGCCCGTCGTTGGCGGCGCCGGCAAGCCGTGAGAACTGCGGCCTGGCCCCCTTTCCGCCGACCCCGGGAGAGCCCCGGGAAGGCGCGTGTGTGTTGCATGTTTCGGAGCGTGCTGGGCGGGCTGGCAGGCCTTGCCGGGTCGCAACGCGCTCGATGACCGCACGATTCGTGCCCCATGTCCCACACGAATCCTTGGCGGCAGAGCCGTCGCTTCGCCGCAGAGTTGCGGCGAGACCGACGCATCGCGGCGAGACACTCCCCCTGCAGGCAAGCATGGCAGCTGCTGAACCCGCGGCCACCGCAGCGCCCGTCGCCGCCGAGCCGGCACCTGCCGTTTCCGGCGCCGGCGAGGCCGATGTGCCCGGCGCCAAGCCCAAGGAGCTCTCCAAGAAGGAGCTTCGCAAGCTCGAGCGCGAGCGCAAGGCCATGGAAGCTGCGGAGGCCAAGGCCGCCGAGGATGCCGCCAACTTCAAGTTCTACGGCGACTTCCCCCTGAACCAGTCCAGGGAGGTCACGGACCGCGTGTGGACCCGGTGAGAACACTTGCGCCAGTCGCTCTGCTGGGAAAAGTGGCCGCTTTGCGGCGGACCTGGCGCCTTGCCCTGGCCAGGGATGGCGCGTGCGCCGCGCCCAAGCGGGTCGCGACAAAGCCTCCGCGGTGTGGGCGGCGGAGTGGGGCAGAGGTTCCTTCTTGGTCCCGACCGAAACTCGCGTTGGCTGGGCTGGCGGAACGGTCGGAGGCAAGGGCAATCAGAATGGTGGGCAGCGCCTCTCCCCCAACCCGGCGGACACTTGCGCGCGCACGGGCGGGGCTTGAGTTGGAGGAATATTTTGGGGGGCTGGCTGCCTTGTGGGCCGCGGCCTTGCTGGGGCACTGCGCGTGTCCCGAGCCGCCTGCTCGATTCGGAGACCTGCACTCGCCACACTTGCCCCGAATCGTGTCCGCGCCCGCTCCCCCGACTCCCGCAGCCTCGCCGAGCTCACCCCCGCCCTCGTCGGCAAGTCCGTCCTCGTGCGCGCCCGCTTGCACAAGTCCTCTGGCAAGGGCAAGATCGCCTTCGTCGTGCTGCGCCAGGCGCTCGAGACGGCGCAGGTCGTCATCGAGTCCAGCGACACGCTGCCCAAGGCCATGATCAAGTTCGCCACCAAGATCCCGCGCGAGTCCATCGTTGACATCGCGGGCGTCGTCCGCGCCGTGGAGCCGGCCGTCAGCTGCACCCAGTCCGACGTTGAGATCGTGGCCACCTCCGTGCACGTGGTCAGCCGCGCGCTCTCCGAGTGCCCCTTCACGGTGGAGAACGCCATGCGCCCCGGGGAGGTGGCCGACGAGGAGGAGGCCGCCGAGGGCGCTACCGCCGAGGGGTCCGCCGCCGCCGCCGCCGCCAGCGCCGGTGAGGAGGGCTCGTCCTCCGGGCTGGTGTCGCAGGTGGTGCGCCTGAACAACCGCTGGATCGACATGAGGACCCTGGCCAACCAGGCAATCTTCCGCCTCTCCAGCGGCGTCTGCACCCTGTTCCGCGAGGCGCTTCTCGCAAAGGGCTTCGTTGAGATCCAGACCCCCAAGCTCCTCGCCGGCGCCTCCGAGGGCGGTTCCGAGGTGTTCACCACCACCTACTTCGGCAAGCCCGCCTGCCTCGCGCAGAGCCCCCAGCTGTACAAGCAGATGGCGGCGGCCTGCTCCGACCTCGAGCGCGTGTTCGAGATCGGCCCCGTCTTCCGCGCCGAAAACAGCCAGACCCACCGCCACCTCTGCGAGTTCCACGGCCTCGACATGGAGATGACCTTCAACGACCACTACCACGAGGTGCTCGACGTCTTCAGCGACCTCTTTTGCTCCATCTTCGAGGGCCTCCAGACCCGCTTCGCGCGCGAGATCGCCGCCGTCAAGTCCCAGTACCCCCACGAGGACTTCAAGTGGTCCAACCCGGCCCTGCGCCTCACCTTTGCCGAGGGCGTCGCCCTGCTGAAGGCCAACGGATACCCCGACAAGGACCCGCTCTCCGACCTGACCACCGCCGAGGAGCGCACGCTCGGCGCCCTCGTCAAGGCCAAGTACGACACCGACTTCTTCATCCTCGACAAGTTCCCCATGGCCGTCCGCCCCTTCTACACCATGCAGGACCCCGCCAACCCCGACCTCTCCAACAGCTACGACTTCTTCATGCGCGGCGAGGAGATCCTCTCCGGCGCCCAGCGCGTGCATGACCCGGCCATGATCGCCGCCCAGGCGGAGGGCAAGGGCATCCCCCTCCCCGGCATCCAGTCCTACATCGACGCATTCAAGCACGGTGCCTTCCCCCACGGCGGCGGCGGCGTCGGCCTCGAGCGCGTCGTCATGCTCTTCCTCGGGCTCAACGACATTCGCAAGGCCGCAATGTACCCCCGTGACCCGCGCCGCCTCACCCCCTAGGCGGCCGGCGCCGCCGGCGCACCGGCAGGCCGCATAGCCTCGCTGGTCGCCCCGCCCTCCCCCCTAGCCTCCGTCCATCGTCGTCAGCGGACGAGGCCGGCTCCGCCGCGCCCGCCCCCGCCCCCCGCGTGTGTCTTCGTATCAGGCGCACAGCGCGCCCGCAGTCGCCTCCCAATCACGGCTCTGTCGCCGCGGCACCAGCGCGCTCACACAACCCGGCCGCCGCGCCGTAAACCTGGTTCGACACTCGCTGCACGCGCGTCGGGCTGGTTTCTCCCCCGGCCGCTAGGAGGGGGGGCAGCTGCACCACGGCCGGCCGCCCCACCGCCCAAGCCAACACACAGCTCGCACATACACCGTCACGCAGCTGCCGCCCTGTCACACCGTCCGCACCCAACAGAGCAGGGCCAGAGCAGGGCCAGAGCAAGGCCAGAGCAGGGCCAGAGCAGGGCCAGAGCAGGGCCAGAGCAGGGCCAGAGCAAGGCCAGAGCAGGGCCAGAGCAAGGCCAGAGCAGGGCCAGAGCAGGGCCAGAGCAGGGCCAGAGCAGGGCCAGAGCAAGGCCAGAGCAGGGCCAGAGCAAGGCCAGAGCAGGGCCAGAGCAGGGCCAGAGCAAATGCTCCTCACCTGCCGGATGCAGCGAGCGCCTCGAGCTTGGCGCGCGCCTCTGTGCCTGACCCGCGCATCCCCATCGCCTGGAGCGCTTCGATGGCCGCCGCGGCCGTCCCGATGCGCCGCGCGGTCTCCGCCGCGTCGTCCCAAGCCTCGCACTCGCACTGCAGCCGCAGCCGCTCCGGCGGGTCCTCCACCTTGGGGCACACCCGCTTCGCTTGCGCCATGGCCCGGGGCCTCGCGTCCAAAAACGCCCGCACAAAGGGCGCGTAACCGACGGGGGAACGTTTCGCCGCCAGGGCCGCCAGCTCGTCAAAGGCCCTCGCCGCGGCCAGCGCCTCGATGCGCAGGTACCAGAATCGTGAGTCCGGCACCTTGAGGCGCGCTGCGAGCGCCTTGGCCCGATCGCTGCCGTCGCCCTCGAGCCGAAGCAGCTCCAGCAGCGTGTCGGCCAGCGAGCGGCCGACGAAGCGCATGGGGGCGTCGAAGCTCTGCTCCAGCTTCACCTGCGCCGACAGCAGCTCCATCTGATTCTGCACCGCGGTTCGAAGCCCCGTCAGGCTGCGGTCGCCGCCGTCAATGCCTCGCGTCAAAATCGCAACGGCGTTGCCCAGCTCGCGAAGCCGCCTCGAGAACCGGGTTTCGCGTCCCGCCAGGCGAAGGCTCTCCTGCGCTGCCCGGCGAAACCGCCCGGCCCCCTCCAGCAGCTGCTGCAGCATCACGGGGTCGTCCTCCGAGAGCTGTTCCTCGGCCATGGCCAGCGCCTGTGGTCGGCCGGACAGCAGGGCGAAGAGTCGCTCCTTCCCGGCGCCTTCGGCGGCAGAGCTTCCTTCCGAATCAGCGGCTCTGCCCGAAGCGCCTGCGGCGGCCCCGTCCTCCGCCATCCCCCCGGCAGTCACTGCCCCCTCGTCGCCGCCGTCGTCGGCGTCGTCGAGGGCCGTGCCGGCTCTGCCAGCGCCCTCGAATCCGACGTCGTTGTTGACCGCGAGTCGCTCACGCAGCTGAGCGACGGTGAGCGACACCAGGCCGAGGTCCGCCCCCCGGAGGGCGGCGTCGAGCGCGGCCGCGCCCTCCCGCATCTGCAGCAGCAGCGGCACCTTGCGACGCAGGCGCGGCTCCAGCCGGAGAAGGCTCCGCGCGATGTGGGCGCGGCCGGAGGCGTGTGCGGCGGCTGCCACGTCCGCGAAGGATACGCCGGGCTCTGCCTGCAGGCGCTGCGACACGACCTGCAGCGTGGCCGCCTCCTCGTCCGGCCGGCACTTGGCCACCTTGGCGGCCGCCCAGTGCTCCAGCACGCGCCGCGTCGGCAGCCCCATGCACTGGCAGACTCGCAGGGCCGCGTCGTGCTGGAGCTGCTGGCTGAGCCTGTCGGCGGCGGCGGCGGGGGTGAGGACCTCGAGCTGGAAGGCGGTCATGGCACAGCCCACGGCGGGGCGGCGCAGCGCGTTGAGCACGCGGATGCGCCTGCACACGGCGCTGAGCGACGCGGGGGAGGATCCCGCGTCGCTAGCCCGGGTCCCAAAGTAGGCGGCTGCCAGGAGACGCTGCTGGACCACCCGCGAGTGCTCCTCCTCCGCCGCGGCGAGGCACTGGTCCACGGCGGCGGAAAGTTCCCCCGCCCGCTGCAGCGACTGCACGGCCTCCATGGCCGACGCGTCGCGCGTGTCGAACAGCTCCGCCGCGTTGACGAGGCGCGCCCCGGGCTGGGACATGTCCAGCCGGGCCCAGCGAGAGTCCTCCACCACCATGGCCAAGAAGTCGTGGTGGTCGGCTGTGAGCACGCGCAAGCCGTCTCCCTCGCTCAGCACGGCGGAGGGCTTGGCGTAGCGCCAGCCGCAGCAGCTGCCGTCCTGCCCGACGATGAGGATGCCCCAGCCGTCCCAGTGCAGGGCGATACCGTCCTCGTCCCCGAGCCAGGCGAGCGTGGTCGGGGGCGGGGTGCGGCCGACGTCCCCGCCAGGGGACGATAGGCCGGCCCCGCCCGCCGCCCCCGCCAGGTCGGCGAGCAGATCCGCGACCTCCACCACCAGCAGCGGCTCCGTCAGCGCGGACCGGTACACGCGCAGCTGCGACCCGCAGAGCAGCGCGACGGACCGCCCGTCAGGCGAAACCGCCATGCGGTCGGCCACGGCGGGGAGACCCGAGAAGCCGGACACGGCGCGCACGGGGTCGCAACCGTCCTCCGACACCACCACCAGCGCGGGGCTGCTCAGGTCTGAGGTGGCCAGGATGACGTCAACGGGGGCGTCGCCCTCGAAGTCCAGCAGAGCCATGCTGGCGGGGGGCCGGCCGTCGAGCATGCAGGGCATCGGGTGCGTGCAGCGCTGCCCGGGGGCGTCGGAGTCGAGGTCCCCGCAGATGACCAGCTTGAGCGCTGACACCGTGACGGTGGCGCCGTCCGGGGCGTCCGGGTCGTCGGAGGGCACCTCCTCCTCACAGAGCAGCAGAGCCGCTAGGCCGCGTCTTCCCACTTCAGCCATCACGACGGAACCGGCTCTGCTCCTGCCGCCGCCCAGCAGCGCCCCCAGGTCCGCGGGGCCGCTCCCCGGGGCGCCGCCCGCCGGGCCCCCCACAGAGGCGCAGGTGGAGCCTGGCAGCGAAAACGACACGCGGAGGCGCTCGCCCAGCGGCGAGAACAGGTCGACCGCGCCGTCGGAGCGCACCACCACCACGCGGCAGCCGTTGGTGATGCCCGCCGTCACCAGCCGCCCGCCCGACGAGGGAGGGTCGATCACAGCGAGACGCATGCCCGCGCCGTTGTACACGCGCACGGCGTCGTGGCGCGTGCCGGTTCCGCCCATGACCGAGAACGCGCCGCGCTGGGGCGCTACCACGATGGGCCCGCCGCAAGGCGCAGCGCGCACGATGTGAGACCCCAGGTCAGGCTCCTTCCTGCGGAGCGCGACACAAGTCAAAAGCACGCGCGAGCGCGCGCGCGCCGGCGCGAACACACACATTCGCATGGACGGGTCGCTGTCGAGGCAGGGGGCGAGGGCGGGCAGCCGCCACGGCGGCTGCCCACGCACTCTCAAAAGCGCTCGCCGGTGCCCTCAGGTGCAACAAGGCATGATGCCGCCGCGCAGCCGGACGAGCCGAAGCCAGAGCGCGCTGCCTCACCACACCATGTCAAACATGCGCCACCTGCGCATGTAGAATGTGTCCGTGATGCGCTTCCAGTCCATCACGTCGTCCGTGGTGACCACCTCAGCCGGCGCCAAGTCCAAGGAGGATTCGTCGTCGCCGTGCTCGCCCAGGCTCTCTGCGGACGGAGCGTCCGGCAGCCCGGAGAGGACGATCGGGGCCATGTCCGCCATGGCGCCTGCTGGTGGCGTCGGCCGGGGGCGCCGCGTGCGCGGCTGCGGCCCCCAAGCCGATTTCAGCTTTGCCGGCTGGCGTGGGCTCCATCTCTCCGGCGCGGCAGAGCCAGATTGTTGTGCAAGCCCAGCGCGCCCTCTCCGTGCCGGCCCGTCGCGGCAGTGGCGCGGCCTCAGCAGCAGGAGGCTATGGGGCCATGTGTGGCTCGGCTGTGACTCGGTTGCGGGGACGAGAGGGCGTGTTAGGGTGGCGAGGTGGCTGTGCTGCTGCGGGCAGCGGGCGAGCGCGTCGGCGACGGCCTTTCGGCGAGCAGCACGCCGAGTCGAAGGGGCGCTCAACAGCAGGGATGGGGTGGGGTGCCAGCGGTGGGGGATTGCGAGGCGGAGCAGCGCACGTGGCGCGTCGAGAACCCCGCTTTCGGGGCCAGGGCAGGGAGTTTGCGGAGCGGCGCCGCAGTCCGGTGGCTCGTTCGCTCTGGGCGCTGCTTGCCGTGGCTCTGTGCAGGGCAGCCGGATGCCAGCCTGCGCTCTGCACGCGCGGGGGTGCGGGCAGGCTGCTTTGCAGGGCACATCTCCAAATCTGACTGCGATCGATGAGAGTGTCAGCGAGACTATTGCAAGCAGGTGAGCCGCCGCCCCGCGCCGCAGCCGGCAAGCACGGACACAACGGGCGCTCAGAACCGGCGGACGGAGAGGGGGCGGGGAGCCGTGCCTGCCCGGCGGCGAGGCTTCCAGGGTGATTCCACACCTCCGGCAGTTGCAGCTGGCGCAGCGGTCCGCGTTGGCGGGCTCAGCCGCGACAGCCCGGCCGCAGCCCGAGCCAGGCCGGGCCCACCGCTTGCCGAGGAGCAGTGCCCGCGTGTTGGGGCCGCCAGGCCGGTATGGTCCCGGCGCGGCCCGCGTTGGGATCCATTCCGGCGAATGGAAGCCTTGCGACGGCTCTTGCCGCGCCAACTGCAACCGGTCGCGCGCCCGAACAATCCCGCCCCCGCCACCGAGACGGACAACGCTTCCCTCTCCGCCATCCTTAAATCCGTGCCGTTCGCCGCTCGCCGCAGCTGAGAGCGCCTCGGGCGCCGGGGCATCGCGGGCCTTCTGGGCTCGACCGAGCTCCTACATCGTGAGCCGGCGCCTTCCCCCCGCAGCGCAGCGCCGCGCCGCGCCTCCCCCCGCCCGGTCTGCCCCTCGGAAGGCGTGCGACTGAGCCATTGCCCTTTGCGTCGGCATGCCGTGCCGTCCCGAGCTGCCAGCCGCGGCAACCTGTTCGTGTTCTCGGTTCCGGCTTCGCGCGACCGCAGCTCCTGGCGCTGATGGGCGGGTCTGCGTACGTGCTCGCCGCCCGCGGCCCCATGCGCGCCGAGCCGAGCGAGGTCGACAAGGAGGTCTTCAGCGACAAGTCGCCTAGCGTGTACGAGGCCACCTGGGCGCGAGACCACACCACGGTGGTCCGCCCGCCGAGCGACCGCGCCTGAATTCGACTCTGCCAGCGCGAATTGTCTGTTTTTTGCCGGCTGAATGCCAGCCATGACCCGGAATGCCGCTTTGCCTCCCGATTGAGTGATGGGCCCTCTGGAGCGCGCCTGCCAATGTTGACAAGGTCTGGCTGCGCGCCCCCCGCGCCCGACGGTCCGATCGAATCACGCCCACGGCGGCGCACGCAGCAGAGCCATGCGGAGATGCGAACTCAACGTGGCAACGCATCTCGTCGCCACGCACGGGCGGCTGCAGCCCTCGTTAAACGCCGGTTCGGGCACCCCGCCGCCGCCGGGCAGCGCAGGTGGCCGCTGCGAGGGATCATGAAGGCGGGACGATGGCTGCTCGTGGCGGCGTACTGCGCGTCCTTCGTCGGCCTGGGTCTGTGCATTGCGGCGCTCGGGCCGGCGCTGCTGCCCCTGGCGACCCAGTCGGGCACCACCGTTGCGGGAATGGCACCTGTGTTCGTTGCGCGGAGCGCGGGGTACCTATCGGGGAGCCTCAGCGGGCCCCTGTTTGACATGCCGTGGTGGGACGGTGACGGGCTCATCGCCGCTTCACTTGTACTTGCGGGCATTGGCGCTGCGCTGCTCCCGGTAGCCACCGCCGTGGGGTCGCAGGCCGTCCTGGCCGCCATGCAGGGCGTTGGCATGGGCTTCCTCGACACTGGCGCCAACGTGATGACCCTGCAACACTTCCGCAACGAGGGCGGCGAGCCAGACCCAGCGTCAGGCATGGCCCTCCAAGCCCTGCACGCTTCGTTCGCCATCGGGGCGATCCTCGCCCCGCTCCTTGTCGGAGGGGGCGGCGACCGGTGGCAGTGGGGCCTTCTTGGTATCGGCTTGTACTGCGCTGCGCTGGGCGTGGGCATGGCGGTTTGGCGAGCGCACGCGTGCCTCCGTTTCCGCGCGGCAGCCACGGCTCGGGCCATCGAAGGCCCCGCGAGTGGCACCGATGTCGCGTCGCCGACCGCATCCGCGTCTGGCGTGGCCGCTGCGCCTGCGGTCGACGCGCGAGCAGCCGGCCCGCGCGCCGCCTCGGCCGGCACCGGAGCCGCGCCCGGCGATGAGACGAGCCCAGCGCCGGCTCCAGCGACCGCAGCGCCAGCCTCCACCGCAGGCGGCGCCGTGGCGCCGGGGGGCGACTTCACTCTGCCGCACGGCGGGGAGCTGGCATCCGCTCAGACTGCCGAGGCGCGCACCCACGGCGCGACGCCGCTCCCGGAGGAGACAGCGTCCGGAGCACTGTGCTGCGGCCGCATGGGCGCAGGGGCGGCCCTCGTGCTGTCCACGGCCGCGCTGCTGGGCCTCTACGTGGGCTGCGAGGCTTCCTACGGCGGCCTGCTCGTCGCATACTGCGTGCAGGCCGTGGGCCTCTCGGAGCCCACCGCCGCCGACATCACAGCGGCGTACTGGGGCGCGATCGCCGTGGGGCGGGTGGGCGGCGTGTTCATGGCGCGGGGGCTTTCTGCGCGGTTCATGATCACGTGCGCCGTGGCGCTGAGCTGTCTGGCAGCGTCTGGCCTGGTCGTGACCGACACGCTCGGCCTCGGCAACACGGCGAGCGGCGGCGGCGGAGCCGGCGGGGCCGTGGAGGTCGCCCTGTGGGTGCTTGTTCCCTGCCTCGGGCTAGGCTTCAGCATCATTTTTCCGTCCGCCATCGCCCTAGCCGAGTCCTTCGGACCGCTGGCGGGGTGGCAGGCCACTGCGATGGTCATCGGCGCCGCCATCGGGGAGGCATCCGTGCCGCCCGTGGTGGCCGCGCTCTTCGGCCCAACGGACACTGCGGCAGCGGCTGCCAGCGGGTCGGTGAGCGGCTCGTCTCTGCCCATCGCGGTGGTGGCATGCTGCGCCGGCATCGTGCTCTTCCTGTGGGCTGAGATCAGCGCCGGCACGCGGGTGGCCGGCCGGCGGAGCAAGACCAAGGGCCTCCCGGCGGCGACGAGCGAAGCGCCTGGCAGCGATGACGACGAGGAGGGCGCGGCGACGCCGGGCGCGGGGCTGTCCGCGGGCGAGGTCGAGCTGGCTCCCTCACAAGGTGGCAGCGCCGCCGGCGACGCTGGCAGTGCCGCCGGCGACGCTGCCGGGCAAGGCGCTCCGGCCCCCGGCCCGGCCGCGGAGCCCAGCATCACCGGTGCTTCCGTGTGACGCGGCTTCGAGCCGCCAGCCGCTTCCGCCCAGCTTTCGGCAACTGGACCACGTGCCACCAGGAGCGCGTGCGACATTGCACGGTTCGGCACTCTCTGAGTGTGCATCGGCGGCAGCGGGCCGGTGGGCCGTCGAACAGCGCACAGCGTCGCCTTTGCGTGGCTCGACCTCCGTTCAGCCCGCCCACACTCTGCCTGTCCCCCAGCCCCCCATCGCAACGGGCCCCGAATCAGAAACGCAAAACTAACACCCACTCACACACTCGTGCACTCGCATGAAGATACGCCATCGGCTGACCGCAGGCAGTCGCGCCCTCGTCGCGTGCCCTTCGCGCCTCAGAGCACCTGGATCGAGTCATAGAGCGGGCTCACGTCCACGCGCTTCACTGCGGCCGCGCCAGCCGCGTCCAGGTCGATTGCCTTGCGCCTTCCGCGCTCTTTCCACAGCGCAAACACGACGACAAACACGGCCACGGCCCCCGCCATGGTCCAGTTCATCCACGCCGTCGACCCGGAGCCGATTGGCACCGCCAGGAAGGCCAAACAACAGATGTTGTTCACCAGCGCAAGCACGGCCCCCACGCTGCCCTCGTCCGCCTCGCCGAACACGGCCTCGACCGAGGCCTCGTACATGAGCGGGATCATGGCATTGACGCAGAACCCGCCCACCGTTGCGGTGAGGAACAAGAGCCATTCGGGGTGCGGCAGCGCGGTCGAGCGCGGAGCCGTCGGCTGGCACGAGAGCGCAAACACCACAAATGCGGCCGTTGCCACTGTCAGCAGTGCAAGCAGCATTGGCCGCACGCTGCCGACCCTCGAGTGTACGAAGCCCACCGCCAGCCCGCCGACCGCGCCGCTCATGGTGGCGCTGAACCCGATCCAGCCGGCCACCGACTCTGACACGTGGACGGACCGCAGGTTGATTGAGAGCAGGGGGCCCCAGCCGCTGTATATGCCGGCGCTAGCAGCATACCCCGCCGCCAGCACTGCAAAGTCAAAGTTGAACAGCAGAGCCCGAAGCCTGCTCAGCCAGCCGCAGGCGCCGGTCGGGTGATCCTTCGCAGCCCCGCGGGCGCCTTCGGGGTCGGCGCCGATCGCCGAGGCAGGTCCGGCGGCCGCGCGCGCACCGGCGCTCCTCCTCCCCTTCGCGCCCCCGCCCACATGCGCCGCCGCCACCGCCTCATCCTCCTCCTCCTCCTCCGCCGCCGCCGCCGCCGCCTCTGCCTCCTCGTCATCCAGCTGGGGTGGCAGCAGCGGAGAAGCAAGCTCGCCGGCCGCCGCCGCCGCCGCCGCCGCCGCCGCCGCCGCCTGCCCCCCCCCGCCCCCCCGCGCTGCCCGCAACACGGCGTCGTCCCGCTGCATCCGCGCCGACCTGCTGGGGGCGGTCTTCGGCGCGTCGGGGAAGTGAAGCAGCGCCACCAGCAGCGCCACTGAGGGCGGCACGGCCAGCGCCCACCACAGCGCGCCCAGCCCGCCAGAGCCGTCCTCGGGCGCCAGCGCGGGGCCCAGCACAAAGGCAATGGCGACGCCCGCCATGTTGAACTCTGCAGCCACGGCGGTGGCGAAGGACCGCTGATGCGCCGGGAACCACAGTTGCGAGAGCCGGGAGACGGCTCCCATTGCGATGGGCCCGCCGGACGCGTTGAGCGCCTGCGCCACGTGCAGCAGGACCGTGACGGTGCTGGTGTCGTCGATGTACGCCGAGGCCACGCGCACCCATCCCGAGGCGGTGACGAGCGCGGCGAGCAGCAAGGTCGAGCTCCGCAGCGAGTGGTCGATCAGCCAGGCCTGAGGAAACGTGAACACGATGAACATGATGGGGCCCCAGTTCACGAGCAGCGCATCACAGTCGCTGTCGCACTGCAGCTCCTTGGCCAGGACGGCGCTGATGGGGCCTGGCACCGCCCAGACAAGTCCTTGCATGAAAGCGGCAAACGAGAAAACGGCCAGCGCGTACCACCGCCACGCCGTCACGCGGACCTGCTCCTCCTCCCCAGGGAGGACGCCCATGCGGCGCGGTGCGCGAAGCAGGCCGGAGCGGCTCTCCCCCGTGCTCTGGACGAGCGGCAGCCGCCGGCGGCGCGACGGGCGACACTGACCCTGCAGAGCCCGTTGCGCCGCAAGTTGCATTCGCGATGCGCGTCGAACGCGCACGGCTGGCAGCCGGACCGTCCGTGCCCCGCGCCCGCCAAGGGCGCAAGCTCTCGACCATCAACACCCAGCCCCTGGGAGCGCCTCAGCACTCCCGCAGGCGCCGTCCTCGCCGCCGTCCGCCGCGGCAGAGCCGCGGAGGGCTGCTGACGACTGCCGCCGCTGCAACCGGCCTCGTTGCCTGACCGGCGCCGACACACGTCGGCTGGCCACAACTGCCCATGGCCGCGGCCGGGGGCGAGGCCGCTGGCGCGAAGCGGGTCATCCACTTCTTCTCCCCGGCGGATGTCGTCCGGACCCTGGAAGACCCCGAGCTGCTGCGGGAGCTGATCGCGGGGGGCTTCGATGTCAACTCGACGGTCGATGGCTCGGACGGGCGCAGGGGCACCCTGCTCACCGAGGCGTGCCACAGGCGCTGCACGGCCTCGGTCCGGGTGCTCACTGACTGCGAGCGCACCGATGTCAACCTGGCAGACGAGGTGAGGCTCCCGCTTGCCCCCGCCGCGGGAGCGCGTCTCGCTTCGGGGCAGCCGCTGCCAGAACGGGCATGACCCGCGCCGGAAAATCGCGCCCTGCGCCGCACTGGGCGGGCCTTGCTCGAGTGTTCGCCTCGCCACAAGGCCAAGTGGGGACTCTGTGGGGCGCCGGCCTTTGCCTTTGCGCCCGCCGGTGCGCGCCTGGGGCGAACGGCGCCGCCCAGGCGCTCTTTCCCGCCCGAACGCTTGCACTTGGCGCTGCAATCGCTGGCGCCACCACTCTCCCCAGCCAAGCCACGCCGGGCCCCGCCAGCCCCATAGCTCGCCACCCCGAATGCGCTCCCATCTGGCCCTGCCCACCGCAGGAGGGGTACACACCGCTGCACATCGCGGCGGGGAGGAACGACGATGCCTCGCTTGCCGTCCTCATCTCGGAGCCGAACCTGCAGCTCGAGAAGCGCGTTCGACAGGGCGCCGGCCCCTGCTGGTGCGATGATGCGCACGCCGGGGGGGGCGCGGTTGCCGCCCCCGCAGCGGGCGGCAAAGCCGCGGGCAAGGGCAGGGGCTCGCCGGAGCGTGTGTCGTCGCAGCCCGACGCGCACGCCACCGAGGACGCGGCCGGCCGCACCGCCCTGCACATCGCCGCCCAGTACGGCTGCTACAGGGCCCTGCGCGTGCTTCTGGCGCACCCCGACATCGACGTGACCGTCACGGCCTCGGCGAGGCGGTTCAGCCCGCTCCACTACGCCTGCGAGCGCAACCAGGCGGCCTGCGCCAGGGCCCTCCTGGAGGACCCGCGGTGCGACGCAGCGGCCCTCAACGCGCCCGACGCAGAGGGAGCGACCCCTCTCGTGGCGGCCGTACGGTCCGCCGCCGCGCTCACCGTGCACGCGCTCTGCCGGCGGAAGGATCTGGACATGGGAGTCCGCTTCGGTTCCAAGGGGCTCACGGCCGTGCACGTGGCCACCATGGCCCCCGAGCGGGCCCCGTGCCTGCGCGCGCTGCTCCGGCGCCCCGACGCGAGACCCTCGGTGGAGTCCGCTGACGGCTGCACGCCGCTGCACGCCGCCATGTGGAGCAACTGCCCCGAGGCCGTGACGGCGCTGCTCTCCAACCCGCGGGTGGACGTCAACCACACGAACCGAATCGGGTGGACGCCCCTGACCATGGGCCTCCGCGGCCTGGCGCAAGCCCGCGACCGGATGTCGGGGGGGGGCGGCGCGGCCAGGGCGTGGCGGGTGGGCGGCAAAACGGTCACGGCGGGGAGGACTGACGGCCCGCAGGGCCGGCAGTGCGACCAGGTGCCGGCGGTGCTGGGCGCGGCGGCCGCTGCGGAGGCGGAGCTTCCGTGGGCAGGCGCCATGCTGGCCGACGCAGCGACGGAGGACGACGGCGCCACCGTGGTGTCAGACGACGCGCGCGGCACAGGCAGCAGCAGCGGCAGCAGTGGCGGCGGTGGGGGTGGCGGCGGCGGCGGCGGGGGTGGCAGGGGTGGGGGGGGGTCTGTGGCTTCGGGCGCGTCGGCGGGGTCGGGAGGCGGCTCGACCAGGGGCGGCAGCGGCGCTGTGAGCGTCGGCAGCGCGCCCCGCGGGGGCGGCGGTGGTGGTCTGGCGCCGTCCGGCGGAACAAGGGGCCGTGCGGCGGGCATGGGCGGGTCGCACCACGGTTCGGCCTCGACAGGTGCCGGCCCTGCCGTCGCGAGCGACTCCGCGTCCCTCACTCTATCGGACGCGTCCGAGGCCGCGGTCCGCGACGCGTCGTCGCTCGTGCAGGCCCTCCACGTCCTCATTGCCGACCTCCGCGTCGACCTCCTGAAGCGGGAGGTGAAGCCGTGGACGCCCTTCAAAAAGGACGCGCTGGAAGTTGCGCGGAAATATCGCCTCAAGGACGCGGAGATGCTCCTGCAGTTCGTGACGGCGGCGCGGTCGCTCGAGGCGCTGCGCCGAGGCGCGTGCGACCCGGCCATAGCCGCGTGGTTCACAGCGCGGGGCATCGGGGCCAAGGCCTCTGCGGCCGTGATGGCATGCTCCATCGGCGTGCGGCAGCTGGCCGACCTGCGCCTGCTCGCAATCGCCTTCGAGGAGGACCCGGCGGCGCTGGCAGAGCTGCCTATGACGCTGCTCGACCGCACGCGCTTCGCGCGGGAGCTGCGGCTGCTTCGGGAGGACTGCGAGTGCAGGAAGCGGCAGCTGCCCACGGTTGCGCCGCCGTTCTGGGCAGAGGAGGAGGCGGACTTGGAGGCCGCGCTGGCGGCGGCGATGGCGCGGGCAGAGTCGGCACCGACCGTGTCCGACGCCGACTGCGGCTGCGACGACGACGGCGACGGCGACGATGACGAGGGCGGTGGCCGTGGCAGCGAGGAGGAGGAGGACGGGGCCGTGAGGGATAGGATGCCTCCCGGCGCTGCTGGCGCTGCTGAAGGCGGCGGGGAGAGGGGTGGTTCGATGGGAGGCGGCGCCGGCAGCAGCGGTGGCAGCAGGGACGAGGGCGGCGCCGGTGGGGCTGATGCTGGCGGGTCCGGCGACCAGCCGCACGGGTTCCCGCGGGACGGCGATTCGGGCACTTCGGGGAAGCCGGACGCAGGCTCGGGTGCAGCGTCAGCCGGGCAGGACGAGCGAGACAAGGAGGAGGCGGAGGCAAAGGAGGAGAAGGAAGGAGGGGGCGCGGGAGGGGGGGCGGGAGGGGGCAGCGGGGGAGACGGGCTGGGCCTCGACCTGCCCCTCCGCTCGCTGCTGGCGGACTGCGGGATGCTGCAGGAGCTAGAGGGGCGCTTGCTGATGCTTGACCCGCCGGTGACCAGCCGGACAGAGCTGGCTCGCCTCGGGGCGGGCCGCGAGGCCCTTCTGCTGGCCGGGCTGTCCGCGGACTCGGCCAGCAGAGCGAGGGCGGCGATTGCGGAGGCGAAGCAGCTGCCGCGCCACTCGAGCCGGGCGGCGCCGGAGGAGCTGGGCGCGTTCCTGCGCGAGAGGGGGCTGGATGACGATCTGTGGCGCCCCATTCTGACTCGGCTGGGGGCGCGACGGCCGTCCCACCTGGGCGCAGTGAGGAGAGAGCACCTCGAGGGGGAGGCAATTCCGCCGCTGCAGCGAGATGCTTTTTTTCGCGCGGTCGAGGGCCTCCCCGGGGCCTCGTCGGGCAGAGAGGGCGGGCAGGGGGCGGTGGCTGCGTCGCCCTCGCAAGTGCTGCTGGCCGAGCCACGAGGCTCCGCCGCTGAGGAGCACCCAAGCAGTCTGCTGGGCTTTGTGAATTTTTGGCTTTTGAAACTGTACCGCGACCGCCCGACCATTGCAATCGCTCTGGTCGTTGTGATCATTGTGGCCATTGTGGGCGGCATTGTGTTCGGCTCCATTTCGGCAGCCGATGCTGTGTCGAACGGGGAAAGCTAGGGGACCACTTTTGCGCCAGAATTCGGGCCTTTCCGGCTTGCATCCGAGTTCACATGCGACGCGCCTCTGGCCGGGTTGGCATGCGGCCGACTGGCAGCGTGCTTTCGCGTCCGAACGCTGGCAGGCACTGGGTATATCCCCGATTCCCATCCACCCACCACCGGGTGCGGACTGCGAGGCAGCCCCGCGCCTCTGGGGGGGGCGCGCGGTTCGCTCGGTCGGCTCGCAGGCCGCGCCCGCACTTGTGCTTGTCGCAGGCATATGATGCTCACGCCTGCGGGAGACGTGTCCAAGTATGTGCTTTGAGTGCGACGCCAGCCGGTCCCTCCCTCCCCGCCCCCTTCCCCCCTCCCTCCAAGCCTCCTTTTGCTGGCCGAATATGCTGAATCTGGCTGTATTGGCTATTTTTCAAAGAGGCAAACAACCTTTGATCTGGCAGAGCTTGCGCAGTTGAGCGCAGCGCGGCTCGCACTCGCTCGAGATCTGGGGCAATGGCAGCAGCTGCAGCAGGCGTTTCCGCCACGACCGGCGACAAGAAGTGGGAGCGCGTCATCATGGTGACTGGAGGCGCTGGTTTCATGTGAGCCCTGGCAGCTTGTGCACCTGCGCGGCCCCGGGCGGCGCTCCGAAGTCTGCGCGCCTGTCTAGGCCGTCGCGCATCGGAGCAGCGCCTGCCGCGCGGCTGCCGGCGGCCCTTGGATCCTCGGCGCCGCCCTCGGGGCCGCTTTGCCGTGCTGGCGAGAGGGGTGGGGTCGGCACGCAAACGCACTGGCGGCGCTGCGCGAGACAGGACAGGCGGGCAATCGCGCCCGGGCGGCCGATTGCACCGCAAGCTGCCTCTGGCCCTTTTCCGCGGACGCCCACCGCTCCCGTCGCGCTCGCCTTGCCCGCAGCGCCTCCCACGTGGTGATCCTTCTGGTGAAGAAGTACCCCACGTACAAGATCATCAACTACGACAAATTGGACTACTGCTCGAGCCTCAAGAACCTTGAGTGCGTGGAGGACTACCCCAACTACGAGTTCGTGCACGGCGACATCCTCGCTGCGGACCTGGTGAACTTTGTGATCCGCAAGGAGAACGTGGACACCATCATGCACTTTGCTGCCCAGACGCATGTCGGTGAGCCTGCCTGGCCTTTCACGATGCCATGGCGCGTGGCGGGCTGGTTTCGCGGCGCGCGCCACCCCATACCCGCTCTGCCCTGCCCTCCTCCGCTCGCCCCGGCCCGCAGACAACTCGTTTGGCAACTCGCTCACCTTCACGCGTAACAACGTGCTCGGCACCCACTCCCTGCTCGAGGCTGCCAAGGCCAACCGCGCAAGGGTCTCGCGCTTCATCCACGTGTCCACCGATGAGGTTTACGGCGAGGGGTCTTCCGGCGAGCCGTCGCACGAGGGTACGGAAATGGACCCGACCAACCCGTACAGCGCCTCCAAGGCGGGCGCTGAGCACCTCGTTACCGCATACCGCCGCTCCTTCGACCTCCCGATCATCATCACCCGAGGCAACAACGTGTACGGACCCCACCAGTTCCCCGAGAAGATCGTGCCCAAGTTCATCGCCCAGATCGTGAGCTGCGCCCTGTCCGCCGAGCCTGTGCCCCAGCCGCCGCGCGCCGGGGCTGCGCGCTCTGCACGCGGCCGTCGCCCTTTGGGGTTCACCTCGCGTCGCTTTGCCGTCGTGACCGGGCCCCCGCTGGTCGCCTCGCCACCGCTCGCCCCTCACGACACTCTCTCCCGTGATCCCTCCGCGACCCCGCAGTCCCGTGGCCGCAAGCTCACCCTGCACGGCACTGGCACCAACACCCGCAACTACCTCTTCGTGGAGGACGTGGCCCGCGCGTTCGACGTGATCCTGCACAAGGGCGAGATCGGCGGAGTGTACAACATCGGCGGCGACAACGAGCGCTCCAACCTCGAGGTAGCCAAGACGCTCCTTGCCGCGATGGGTGTCATCCCCGACCCCGATGTGGACGCAGATGCCACCGCAAAGCACATCACCTTCGTGTCGGACCGCCCCTTCAACGACCTCCGCTACCCGCTCGACTGCAAGCGCCTCGCGGCCCTTGGCTGGACCGAGGAGGTGTCCTTCACCGATGGCATCGCCCGCACCATCGAGTGGTACAAGACCAACAGCGGCAACTGGGGCGACATTGAGTCTGCCATCGTCGCCCACCCGCGCCGCGGCAACCTCACCACGGAGGTGACGGAGGGCAAGGCGCCCAGCAAGGCCATCACCGACGACGAGACCGCCGTCGAGCCGGCCTCCACCCCGACCGCTGCCGCGGCCGCGGCCAAGACCACGTGATTGCGTCCTTGCTAGACACTCGGTGCCCAGCCCAGCCGCGGCCGCCGCCATTGTTTGGTGCTTGGCCAGCGAGCTCGGGGGAGCGAGCTCCGACCGAACACAGCTGCGTCGGGCCGAACAACCCCCGCTCCCCCGCCTCACTGACGCGCCTCGCCACCGGCTCACCCAGGCACACACTCGAATACCCGCGAACTCATCGGGGTTGGGCGTGGAATGGGGCCGCCCTTCGTCGCAGAAACGCTTGCTTGCCGACGAAAGCTCTGCCTGGGCAGCTGCCGGACACGCAGCGCCCGTCCGGCGCGGCACGCCAGCGGGGCCTTGAGCCCCACCCTGTCAGGCCCCACCTCGCTGCTTGCCGGGCCTGATGGGGGCCGACATGATGACGGTTCCCTGGGCGAGCATGCTCCCTGCGCCGGCAGTCAGCCCAGCCGGCGCGGCGTTGGCGGGAACGCTGTCCGCCGCCCCGACGATAATCGGGACGTTGTGGGGCCTCGCCTGCGTGGCCAGGCGGCGAGGCCACGCGTACATGAAGGTGAGCCAAGCAGGCGTCGGGCTGACCCCCTGGCCATCGGCGGACTGGTGACGTCGCGTCGCCCTTGCGGCCTGAGGCTTGCCACGCCCGCTTGCCCGGCGCGCCCCGCTGCTGCGCTCCCGCAGACCCGGTGGTGGTTCCTGGGCTTCCTGCAGTGCCTTGCAGTGTATGTGTTTGCGCTCGGCCCGTCGTCAGTCCAACAGGCGACAGTTGCCTCTTGCTACAGGGGCCACGCGAGCGGAGCGGGGACGGCGCTCGAAGCGGTCGTGCGGTCGCTCCAGTTGCCGTGGGACGAGGCCTCCACCGTGGACCGCTGCGCCTCTGAGGCAGTGCTCGACGAAACTCTGGGGCCGGGTTGGACCACTGAGGAGCGCCCCGCGTCGCCGTGGAGCTTGACCAGCAACGCCGACGCAGGCTTGTTTGATAAGCCGTTGAGCTGCCGGTCACGGTCTGCCATTCCGGCAGTGCTCTCTGCCAACGAGAGCTCGCCTTTGCTCCTGCTGCGCGGCTTCTACTACCAGCAGTTTATGCAGTTTGTCGAGACTGCGACTCTTGCCGAGGCGGGGCTTGCCCAGCGCCTCAGCGAGGACAACCGCAGCCCGGAGGGAAACGTGGCCGGCAGCGTGCCCCTCCCTGACGCGTTCGACCAAGCGTCCACGTCGCTGTTCGGCGTCTACGACAGCGCCATCGTGCAGAGCGCGTCGGGCTTTGCCGTCGTCAACGCGGCCTACTCGCAGGCGCTCAACTGCGCCTCCCGCTCCGCCGACCCGGCAGCCGCCGAGGCGGAGGTGGGCCTGCAGTGCTTGTCGGAGCGGTCCCTGACGATCCTGTCGTCGGGGATGATGTTCGTGATCCTCTACGTCAGACTTCGGCGCCTCATTGACCTGGCCGACGCGCAGACGCTCGCCGCCGACCCTCTGCAAACGCCCGCAGACATGGTTCGGCTGGGGCGGCTTCGCGCGGGCGCGTCGGCGCTGAGCTCGCTGCGGGACGTGGCGTTGTTCATGATCCCGACAGTGCTTCTTGTTGTCATTTTCGTCGTTTTGACCACGGCAGGCGCTTCGCACGCGTGCGAGGACTCCTTGCTCGTCAAGATGCTCACACTCGCTGCGTTTGCCTTGCCGCTGCCCGACCTCGCTGCGCGCGGCCTGTTTCGCCTGGCCTCTCGGCACGAGGTGCTCGGCTTCAGGGTCGAGGCGTGGCTGACCGCGGTGTTGCTTCTGCTGGCCTTTGGCCTTCGCATCATCAGCCGAACGATCTTGTTCCGCTTTGTCATTGCAAGCGGCGCGATGGCAGGCATCGTGTGCGGACTGGTTGTGCTTGTCACGCTCGCCCTGCCTGCCCACTGGGCCGCCTACGACGTCTGGCGGGACCCCATGCACCGCTTCACCAACAGGTGCGGCCGCAGGCTCCTCCGCAGGTGCCGCCCCGCCAGCTCGAGCATCAGGCAGGCCGCATCCAGCAGACGACGATCATCCATCGACGATGTAGAGCTCGCGCACAGCGCGACAGGCTCGGCGCCGGACGGAGCATCCAGGCCCGGCCTGGTTGGCAATGGCGGAGGCTGCTGCTTGTGCTGCCGCAGCAGCGACCATGGGCTTCGGCGGAGCTTGGTGAGCGTGCTGACGCACGTCGTGGCGATGCTGGACAACCTCGCGAGCCCGGCGGTGCTGGTGGTGCAGCTGCTGCTCGGGGCATCGCTGCTGTGCGCGTCGGGCCACGGGGTGGGGTGCCTGGAGCAGAGCCAGCCGTGGCGTCGGTGGTGCGGTCTGTGCAGCTTCGTGTGCCACTGCGGGTGTTGCCGCTACCGGGTGCGGTCGGGCAGGCGCTGTGGCTGCAGTGACGCGGCGGTGGGAGCGTGGGCGCTCGCCGTGGAGCGGTCCACTGGGCTGCAGGTCGGGCCTCTGGCCCGCGAGGGCGCGGCCGTGAAGCCGCGGTACGGCGACGCGCCGGGAGCCAAGCCCGACCCGGGGCAGCCGGCGGCGGAGGCCGCGGCCACCCACCTGTCGGCGACGTCCCGGCGGCAGAGCGGCTCCTTGCGCTTCGGAGGCGGCACGAGCGCGGGGCCCCTTGCGGACGACGAGTCGGATGACAGCGAGGGCGTGGGCGTCGAGGAGGTGCTGCGGACGGCAGGCGCGCGGGAGGTGTTTGTGCAGGTGAGTCGCGGCGCTTCGACGCCGAGCGGCACCGCGCGGGGGTCCAGCGAGGGCGGGAGTCACGCGCGCGCCGCGCAGTGCCCGCGGCCTTGGAGGCTGCCGGTGGGGCTCTCGGCATCAGTGGGGTGGATGGGGGTGGGGGGGCATCGCATCGGGCCGCCATCAGCGGGGGCGCTGTATCCACGCCGCGCGCACGGTGCCGGGCGGCCGGGGCAACGGCTTTGGGAGGGGGGGGGGGGGGGGGGGGGGAGAGAGAAAGTGCGCTTTGAGGCTTGCGAGCTCGCCTGACCGCTCTCACGCGCCCGCTGTTGCCGCCGCCTTGCTCCTCGGGGCTCGTGATCGCAGCACCTTCGCCAGGAGTTTTGCGTGGAGTCGGCGCTGTTCGTGCTGGAGTGCTGGCGGCTCGAGGACGAGGACGCGGTGCACGACGCCGACGCGGAGGGCGCTGCGGGGCTGATTTGGGACCGCTTCGTGCGGCCTGGGTCGGAGATGTGGGTGAACCTGAGCTCGCGTGCGGTCCGCAGCGTGTCGCGGTCGCTTCGGGAGCTGAACGAGCTCGGGCTGCAGATCGAGAAGGCGCCGGGGTACGATCCTTCCAAGGACACAGGTTCGGCGCTGTTTGCGCCCCGGCACGAGCACGCGCCTCGCCTGTCCCAGCAGCTTGGAACTGGCGGAATCGCGCTGTCCGCTCAGGCCCCGCCGGGACTTCAGCCAGTCCTGGCTGCAATGCCGCCTCGCCCCGGGGGCCTCTCGCCTTCCGCTGGCAGACCGGTAGCGGGCGGTGTTCGCGTGCGAACTGAGTCCGGGAAGCTCGCGAGCCTCTCTGGGTTGGAGTCGCGCTCGCCCAGTGGCCTCGCCGCCGGGGGACCGTACCGCGTCTCTCGGGACGGAAATGCACGTGCCGGTTCCCGGGCCCCAGGCGTCCCTCGCCACCCAGGCGTGAGTCGGAGCGACTCGGTGGCGAGCCCCACGCACGGGGCCGCATCAGGCAGCGCAGCTGGTGAATCGGAATCTGGCAGCGCTGACAGGCCAGCGGACGCCACGCAACCCGACACAGGGAACCCTCCGCGCTTGTCCATGCCAGTGACTTCGACTGTGGACGAGTTTGACGGTGGCCGGCAGCCCATGCTGATCGCCCGGCTGCGGGTGGTGTTCCGTGTCGCGGTCGCGGAGACGATCAGGGGCTTGCAGGGAGACAACTTTGCGCGCTTCCGGCGGACTGATAAGGTCAAAGTTGCCATGGCGCACGTGCGGCGCAGGCGCGCAGCGATTGACGGGGCCGGGTCTGCGCTCAACACCACTGACGACTCCTGAGTTGGCAGGGCGGGAAGGCGGCGGGCTTCCAGCGACCAAACGCCCCGTCGTGGCGCATGCCGTGTTCTGCCGCGTGTGATGTTGCTGCCCGCAAGGAGCACGCACACTTGCTAGCAAGCATTTTGCGGACGAGAGTAGGCGCTCACACCGCTGACTCGGGCGATTGCCACTGCCAGTCGCGGTTCTTGACAAGTGCACGCTGCGAAGCGTCTCTTGGCCGGCTCTGCGCCGCGCCAACGGGACACTCTCGGCGCAGATGTCTGGCCAGGGCTCCCCGCTGCCCCCAGGGATAGCGCCTTGGTCGGGATTAGTGAGGCCGCCGGCCGTGGTGGTGGCCGGAGGGTTCGTGGCTGCGACGGATGTTGCTTTGCTCCTGTTTGTTCTGCTGCTGGCGTCTGCGGCGTGCTTCGCCAGGCGCGCAGGCCACGCGTACGTCAAGGTGAGGGCCGCACTGTCGGCTTTGGCTGCGGGCGGTAGGCGCAGGCCAAGCCCTTGGGGCGGGGGAGGGGGGAGAGAGAGGGCAGGGGGCTGCGCGGAACGCGCGCAATAACCGTCGCGACCGCACTGCGCGCTCGGAGATGCAAAAAAAACTGCCACTGCCTTTCAGGCCCCACCCCGCCGCGACTGCTCGCGCAGACGAGGTGGTGGTTCCTGGCTCTCCTGCAGTGCCTTGCGGGGTACTTGTTTGCCATGGGAGGCCGGCAGATCCACCAAGCCACGGTGGCCGCCTGCTATGTTGGGCACGTGGAGGGCACCGGGGCAGCGCTGAATGCAGTTGTTCGGTCGCTCCAGTTGCCGTGGGACGAGGCCTCCACCGTCGACCGCTGCGCCTCTGAGGCAGTGCTCGACGAGACACTCGGCCCAGGATGGACTACGGAAGTTCGCCCCGACTCGCCGGGACCATTGACGTGGGCAACGGACACGGGGGTGCACCTGGACCAGCCTCTGAGCTGCCGATCTCGATCCGCAGTCCCAGCGCTCCTCTACAGCAAGGAAAGGCAAGCCCTGGGCCCAACCTTGTCAGGGGCACACTTGATCGGAATGTTAGGAGTTCAGTCACCCACTCTTGCCGAGGCGGGGCTTGCCCAGCGCCTCAGCGAGGACAACCGCAGCCCGGAGGGAAACGTGGCCGGCAGCGTGCCCCTCCCTGACGCGTTCGACCAAGCGTCCACGTCGCTGTTCGGCGTCTACGACAGCGCCATCGTGCAGAGCGCGTCGGGCTACGTGGCAGTTGGAGCGTCGTACTCGCAGGCGCTCAACTGCGCCTCCCGCTCCGCCGACCCGGCAGCCGCCGAGGCGGAGGTGGGCCTGCAGTGCTTGTCGGAGCGGTCCCTGACGATCCTGTCGTCGGGGATGATGTTCGTGATCCTCTACGTCAGACTGCGGCGCCTCATTGACCTGGCCGACGCGCAGACGCTCGCCGCCGACCCTCTGCAAACGCCCGCAGACATGGTTCGGCTGGGGCGGCTTCGCGCGGGCGCGTCGGCGCTGAGCTCGCTGCGGGACGTGGTGTTGTTCATGATCCCGACAGTGCTCCTCACGATGCTCTTTACTGCTCGGTCTCTGATGGGTCCGAATGGCAGCTGTGGAGACGATGTTCTCGCGCAGATGTTCCCATTGGCAGCGGTCTGCTTGTCGCTGCCCGACCTCGCTGCGCGCGGCCTGTTTCGCCTGGCCTCTCGGCACGAGGTGCTCGGCTTCAGAGTCGAGGCGTGGCTGACCGCAGTCTTGCTGCTTGTGGAGTACAGCGGCGCCCTTCTGAGCCGATCCTTGTTGTTCTCCTTTGAGCTCGGCAGTGTGGCAGTGTCCGGGGCTGCATGCGCCGGCGTCATACTGGTCACGCTCGCCCTGCCTGCCCACTGGGCCGCCTACGACGTCTGGCGGGACCCCATGCACCGCTTCACCAACAGGTGCGGCCGCAGGCTCCTCCGTAGGTGCCGCCCCACCAGCTCGAGCATCAGGCAGGCCGCATCCAGCAGACGACGATCATCCATCGACGATGTAGAGCTCGCGCACAGCGCGACAGGCTCGACGCCGGACGCGGCATCCAGGCCCGGCCTGGTTGGCAATGGCGGAGGCTGCTGCTTGTGCTGCCGCAGCAGCGACCATGGGCTTCGGCGGAGCTTGGTGAGCGTGCTGACGCACGTCGTGGCGATGCTGGACAACCTCGCGAGCCCGGCGGTGCTGGTGGTGCAGCTGCTGCTCGGGGCATCGCTGCTGTGCGCGTCGGGCCACGGGGTGGGGTGCCTGGAGCAGAGCCAGCCGTGGCGTCGGTGGTGCGGTCTGTGCAGCTTCGTGTGCCACTGCGGGTGTTGCCGCTACCCGGTGCGGTCGGGCAGGCGCTGTGGCTGCAGTGACGCGGCGGTGGGAGCGTGGGCGCTCGCCGTGGAGCGGTCCACTGGGCTGCAGGTCGGGCCTCTGGCCCGCGAGGGCGCGGCCGTGAAGCCGCGGTACGGTGACGCGCCGGGAGCCCAGCCCGACCCGGGGCAGCCGGCGGCGGAGGCCGCGGCCACCCACCTGTCGGCGACGTCCCGGCGGCAGAGCGGCTCCTTGCGCTTCGGAGGCGGCACGAGCGCGGGGCCCCTTGCGGACGACGAGTCGGATGACAGCGAGGGCGTGGGCGTCGAGGAGGTGCTGCGGACGGCAGGCGCGCGGGAGGTGTTTGTGCAGGTGAGTCGCGGCGCTTCGACGCCGAGCGGCACCGCGCGGGGGTCCAGCGAGGGCGGGAGTCACGCGCGCGCCGCGCAGTGCCCGCGGCCTTGGAGGCTGCCGGTGGGGCTCTCGGCATCAGTGGGGTGGATGGGGGTGGGGGGGCATCGCATCGGGCCGCCATCAGCGGGGGCGCTGTATCCACGCCGCGCGCACGGTGCCGGGCGGCTGGGGCAACGGCTTTGGGAGGGGGGGAGGGGGGGGGGGAGAGAGAGAAAGTGCGCTTTGTGGCTTGCGAGCTCGCCTGACCGCTCTCACGCGCCCGCTGTTGCCGCCGCCTTGCTCCTCGGGGCTCGTGATCGCAGCACCTTCGCCAGGAGTTTTGCGTGGAGTCGGCGCTGTTCGTGCTGGAGTGCTGGCGGCTCGAGGACGAGGACGCGGTGCACGACGCCGACGCGGAGGGCGCTGCGGGGCTGATTTGGGACCGCTTCGTGCGGCCTGGGTCGGAGATGTGGGTGAACCTGAGCTCGCGTGCGGTCCGCAGCGTGTCGCGGTCGCTCCGGGAGCTGAACGAGCTCGGGCTGCAGATCGAGAAGGCGCCGGGGTTTGTCCCCCACCCAGGAAGCCCGCTTGGGCCAGGTTGCCAAGCTGCAGCAGGGCCCGCGCCACCCACCCCGTGCGACACTCAAGCAGGCGCGCGCGCTTTACCCCTGGGTGTTGGAGACAAGCGCTTCTCTCCTGCCTCGGCTGCCACGAGCATGGCGCTATCATCTCGCAACCTGGCCAGAGCGCTCGTTCCGGCGTCGAGGTCGGTCGGGGACGGCGGCGATCCCGTCCCGCCGACGCCACCGCCCAGCCCCACTGCAGATTCGGACTGCGGCAGCGGCCCAGTTGCCCGGAGCGAGGCAGGCCACATCGGCCCCGAGTCGGGCTCGGCGCTTCCTGGCGAGGCGGCCGCACATGCCCACTCAGGCTGGCAGGCCTCTGGCATGCCCCGCGCGCAAGTGGCACCAGGGTCGAGTGTCGTGCTCCAAGTCGCCAGAGCAGGGAGCGACCGGCTTCGTTCGCCCCCTGTGGGACTCAAGATGTCTGTGCGCGCGGCTGGCTCTTCGTTCGGCCGGGCTGCCCTCGTTGCCGCTGGCTCAGCCGACGGGGTGCAGCGGGTCAATGCGCGGGGGCCGCGGGTGCATATGCAGGTGACGTACTCGCCTGAGCGCACGTCCGGGCCCGGCCAAGACCTGCGTTCGGCGTCGCTGGCTGCAGCTAGCGCCGGACGCGACGGCGCGGGCAGTGGTCACCGCTCGGGCGTCTCCATGCAGTCTCTCGGCGCTCCAAGCGCCCGCGCACAGCTCGCGTCCGCCCTGCTTCGGCGGGTGCGGACCGTGTTCAGGCCGGCCGTTAAGGAAGTCCTCAGCAGCCTGGACCGCGACAACTTTGCCAGGTTTAGGCGCACCACGGGCATGGCCAAGGCCCTGCAAGTTGTGTTGCACAGCCGAGACCAGCCCGGCGCAGCGACAAGATGAGCTGCGGCACAAACAGGTGCGTGGCTCAGATGCCGGCGCGCGATACGAGACCCCGCCGACGCGCAAAAACCTGGCAATGGCCTTGCAACTCGTCAAGTTCAACTGCGAAAATTGCCGGCTCTGCCCAGATGTTCGCGACGGTCGATTCGCCAGCAGGATGCGTCTTGGGCGCCGCCCCTCGCCGCCAAACGCAGACACACGAGCGCCGCCTCACGCTCCGCCGTTGACAAGCCCTTGCAACCCTTCCGTCGGATCAGTGTCATGAAGCTCGCCTGGGGACTCGTCGCCGCGGCACTTGCCGTTGGGGCGCGCGCGGCGCTGCCGCCCGGCACCGTCGACGATGTAGTCGCCATCCCGGGCCAGGGAAGCATCTCCGGCGTTCGGGACGACGCGAACAACACGCGCTACTGGCTTTCCGTCCCGTTTGCGGCTGACGCTGGCGGCGAGAACCGCTTCCTTGCGCCCAAGCCTCGCGAGCCATGGAGCGGCGTTCTCGACGCAACCGAGTACGGCCCCGGCTGCCCCAGCTTGCATCACAACGCGGATGTGCCCACGAACACGAAGGAGGACTGCCTGAACGCAGACATCTTCGCCCCGGTCAACGCGAGCAAGGCCCCCGTGGTGGTCTGGTTCTATGGCGGCGGCTTTGCGGAAGGGTCCAACTCAGGCCCGTTCCGCCTCTATGACGGGGCCTACATGGCCTCCCACCACGGCATCGTGGTGGTGCAGCCCAACTATCGGCTTGGCGCGCTGGGGTGGGCTCGCTTCAAGGGCACTTCCGCCACGGGCAATGCCGGCCTTCTCGACCAGGACTTCATGCTGCGGTGGGTGCAGCGCAACATTGCCCTCTTCGGCGGCGACCCCACGCAGGTCACTATCATGGGCGAAAGCGCCGGCGCCATGAGCGTGGGCATCCACCTGACCCGCCCGGGCTCCCGCGGGCTCTTCCAGAGAGCGGTCATGGAGTCCAACTTTGCCGGCTATGTCTACCGCAACTCGAGCGGAGCTGACGATTTTGGACAGACCATGTGCACGGATGTGCCAGGCTGCATGACCGGGGACTCGTGCAGCCTGTCGTGCCTGCAGGCGGCCAACCTGACCGACGTAACCAAGGCTTGGAAAAAAGCCAGCGGCGACATCATCGACTCAATCCTGAGCGACTTCAACCACCTCATCGACGCCGTGCTCGCGTACACGCCCATCGTGGACGGGGAGGTGATCACCGAGCTCCCCCTGGCGGCCATCGCTGCCGGCTCACCCAACTACCAGAGCGACATCCCCGTCCTCATCGGCACCAACGGCTTCGAGGGCCAGACCTTCGTCTACGCTGCCACCAAGGACGTCCTTCCCTCTTGGCTCCTCCCCCTGGTGTACCCTGTCGTGCTCGGTGGCGAGGACAACGCCAAGCAGATCCTCGCGCGGGAACGCTACGCCGTGGCCACTTCAGACGATGCCAAGGTCCAACTCTCCAACATTATCACGGACGCGTGGTTCCGCTGCGCTAGCGAGCTCTTCGTCGACTCCGCGCAGGCCCCGGCGTTTGTGTACCGATACAACCACACCTTCTCGCACAGCGAGGTGTTCGGCGAGTTCGGGCTGCCCACCATCTGCGAGAAGGTTGCCTGCCACGCCTCCGAGCTGCCGTTCGTCTGGCACAATGACGTGCCCTCGCTGAACGCCACCTTCAGCCCGGCCGAGCGAGTCCTCACAACGCAGATGGACGCTTACTGGGCGTCGTTCATCGCCACTGGGGACCCGAATGAGCTTCGCGCCGCTGGTGCCCCCGAGTGGCCCCGCTGGTCGCCGCAAAACGCGGTCAACATTCGATTCGACACGCCGCGCCCTCAGAACGAGACCTCTCAGGAGCTGTGCGCCTTTTGGAAGAGCCTCCCGGGCTTCGGCTTCTTTTGAGCCACGCGCCGCACTGTGGTTGCGTGCAGTTGTCCCGGCTGCGCTTGGGCATTTGGGGCCGGGAGGGGGGGGGGAAATCGGGCGGCGTCCAGCGCCAGCGGCGACTGGGTCGGGCAAGAGTGTTTCGTGTGCCCCCCCCCCTCATCCCTCTCCCTGGACCTCGACCCCGCCAAGCTTGCGCCATGGACGCTTGACCGTGTTGAGTTCTGCCCTCTGTTCACGCGGTTCGAACCCCCGCCAGGGCGCCTGCGCAGCATGCCTCAACGCGCGCAAGGAGTGCAGTTTGTTCTCGCCCCAGTTGCAGCTGCTTTTGGCCGTGCGCAGCTCTTGCCGGTATCCCCTTCCGATTCGTCCTGGTGCGTGTGATCGTAGGGAATGGCGATCACGCATCCAGCAGTGGCCAAATGGGCACCTGTTTGGTGTCCGGCGCCAGCAGGCTGGGAGTGGCGGTGCCTTGCTCGGAGACTGCACCCACTGGGGCACTGAAACCTCGCAAGCCACCTCCCAGCCTGCCGCGGGATGGACGGGCGGGTCACGAATGCGGATTGTGTCTCACACAACCTCAAATCCGACCGCAACGGGCCCTGGAGTGCTGTGCGAGCGTTCGCACGGCACGGCGGGCAAAGCGAAGCGCACGCTGCGCGCGCCTTGCCGGAGAGCTGCTTGTCCCGACCGCCAACGCAGGCGGGCAGACTAGAGCTCTGGACCCTCTGGGTCACGCCGTGGGCACCCCGCTGTGGGGAAGCCGCGCAGCCCAAGAGAGTGCCGAGACGATGCCAGATGGCTCGTCTGTTTTGTTGGGGTAGAATCTACGTCTGCTGACAAATATGAACCCAACCGGTTTCCGAACTTGCCGGAAAACACGCCTCTCCTGCTTGCGCGCGCCGCCCGCACCCGTGGCTGCGATGCGCATCGCAATGCTTGCACTGGCGGTTGCTGGCGCACTGGGAGAGGGGTCTCTGGCGGCCCGGACGTACTGCATGCCCGGTCAGCCCTGCTGGCCCTCGGAGCAGCAACTTGCGGCGTTCGCCGCCGCCCTCGATGGCGACGCGATCGGGCCATCCAGCCCCCTCTACCCCAACGCCTCGCTTATCAACAATCGTCGCTTCGTCGAGCGCCCGGGCCTCATCGTCCAGGCGCTCTCGGAGGCGGACGTGGCCACCTCATTGGCACTGGCGAGCAAGCACGACATTCGCGTCTCGATCATTTCGACCGGGCACGACTACGACGGCCGGAACTCGGGGAACGGGACACTCCAGATCAACTTGCGGAAAATGCAGCTCCTCAGCGTTTCCTTTGAGCCGCCTGTTCCTGTCCTCAGTGCAGGCCCGGGCTGCACGTGGGGCCAGGTGTTCGAGTTTGTGCACGACCACGCCCCTGGCTGGGTCGCCCTGGGCGGATCAGACCCAAGCGTTGGGGTCTCAGGATGGACTATGGGCGGGGGACACTCCCCGCTCAGCTCCTACGCAGGGCTCGGTGTAGACAGCGTTTTGGCTTTCAGGCTGGTGCTGGCCAACGGCTCGCTGGTCACGGCGAGCCAAGACTCCAACTCAGACCTGTTCTGGGCTCTTCGTGGAGGCGGCGGTGGCACGTTTGGCGTCGCTGTGCAGCTGTCCTTCCGCCTCCATCCAGAGCCGGGACGCCTCAACGTGCTGTCCCAATACTTTTTCTTGTTCAGCCCAAGCACTCTGGACGTGGGGCAGGCGCTCGCCAACTGGCTTGCGGCGGCGCCTGGAAACGTTAGCGGGTACATCTTTGTCTCAAATCTCGGGACTCCTGCGACGCAATACTTTGGCTGGAACCTCATCTACCGCGGCACGTCAGCCCAAGCCGAAGCGGCAGCGGCGCCCCTACTTGCGCTGCCCAGTGTCTACTCCGCCAACGCATCGTATGATTCGTTCTATGACTACCAAAAAGGCGTTCCCGCTGACCTCGGGGGCGTCTCTGCGTACCTGTTCAGCTCCTTCTTGAGCAACTCAACGCTCCAAGCAGGAGCGCTTGGCGTCGCCATCGACTACGCTCGCGCGCGCTTCAACAGCACCCTCGCGCCGGTGCGGTCGTGCACGGGAACGGTGCTTGGTGGCGCCGTCGAGTGGGCTGGAGCGCAGTCTGGCGCCACTGCTGTTCACCCAGGCTTTCGCAACGCTCGCGTGGCGCTGACTTGCGCAGCCGCATGGGAACAGCCTGGCGACGTCCAGTTTGCGGAGCAAATAGCAGACGGCTACGCCACCCTGCTGGGCACCATGGGCGAAGGGCATTACCTGAACGAGCCCGAGAGCCACCTGAACGACTGGCAGCAAGGCTTTTGGGGACCACCTGCAACCTACAGCCGCTTGGCAAGCATCAAGCTCCGAGTAGATCCGACCATGCGATTCCTGTGCCACCACTGCGTTGGAGATGCTGACCGAGACGCAAGTGAGACATGAGAGGTGCGTGGCTGTCCTGGTGCAAAGACAGGCAGAGGGGCGCTGGCAGAATGAACATCGTTGGGGGGGGTCGAAAACTCGCGTAACCATGCCACACACTCGAGTCACAGACTCACCAATCACCAATCCAGCAACTCCATCACCGATGAATCACAAACCGCGCCAAACCCACAATCCCAAGTCCCAAGTCCCAGATCCCTGCCATCACACTGCCTCGAGTCGCCACTCAGCCGCCCCTGCTCACCGCATACGCTCCACCTGCTGCCGCAGGTACTGCGTCTGCCCGATCAGCTGGGTCGCCAGTCCCTTGGCGATGGTTTAGGTGAACATCGTGGGGGGGGTCAAGAACTCGCGTCACCATGCCACACACTCGATTCACAGACTCACCAATCACCAATCCAGCAACTCCATCACCGATGAATCACAAACCGCGCCAAACCCACAATCCCAAGTCCCAAGTCCCAGATCCCTGCCATCACACTGCCTCGAGTCACCACACAGCCGCCCCTGCTCACCGCATACGCTCCACCTGCTGCCGCAGGTACTGCGTCTGCCCGATCAGCTGGGTCGCCAGTCCCTTGGAGATGACCTCGTTCAGCCTCGACAGCCAGCGAAAGGCCCAGCGCGCACGCTCCCTCGGCCGGTCGCCGAAGGCCGTGTCCGCCACCTTCTTGAGGAAGGCGAAGGCCGCCGGTCCCATGCGTCCCGTGGTCGTGATGACGAAGGGCACAATGGAGCTCAAGTTGTCCTTTGTAGCTGAGCTCTTCTTGTACTCCCTCATCTTGTCATTCTCACGGCGCTCGAGAAAGGCGTCCATGTTCTGCAGGCCCTGCGTCACGTCGGACTTGCTCACCGCCGAGGTGATCTGCACGTCGACGAGACGGGTGGTCTCGAAGTCGACGTGCACCCGCAGGTCCGGTCGCTTGCGCGCGGCCTCGCTGGACCCCGGCTGGGACCCGAAGCGCGTCTGCCCGTCCTGCCAGCTGGAGGGCTCCACCACCGACTGTAGCCCCGCCGAGCGCACCGCCGCGTGCAGGACGTCGCGAACGTCGTTGTGCGCCCGGATGGTGGAGCCCTTGCCGCAGCGGCAGCGCGCCAGGTGATGTGCCACGCCCGAGACCCCGCCAATGTGGACAGTGCCTCTCGCGGTGGTGTCCTGGGCCAGCACCCTCAGAGCGTTCAGCGCCGCGCCCTCGTGAGGGCCGAGCCGAGCGCCCCGGGGCATGTTCTTTTGGCGCCACACCCACTTCATGGGCCAAGCATCGGTCCCTCGCCTGCGTGTGCTGGCCCAAGCGCGCCTTGGTGCAAGGCCCTGCAAATGCCGCCGGCGCAAGAGCGCTGCTGCAGTCGCGGGCTCTGCCGATTGTCGCGACTGCCAAAGAAGACTGCACTCTTGCGCGCCAGAGCGAGCAGCAAACGCGGCCGCCCGCTGCCCCGCACTGCTCCCCGCTCCTTCTTCCCGAGCTTGCTGCGCCCGTCTTGGGGCTGGTGCTGCTCGGCCCCGTGGATCGTGAGGTGCGGCGGAGGCGGCCGTTCCGTTTTCCAGGTCGCTCTCGCTGCCGCGCTGGCCGGCGCACCGCTGGCACCCACCCTCGCAGTGCCTTCATGGCATGATCGCTGCGTGCACGTTGCCGGCCGTTGTGCTGGGCGGGGGTGACGCTGAGGGACGGCTGCAGCGTGCTCGCGCGCTGTGGTTTGTCGAAGACCGTTTGCTCTGCGTCCCATTGTGCCCCGCTCGCTGCCGCCCCTCCGCCGCAGAGCGCAGCGCCTGAGGCCACCGCCCACTCCCGCGAACATGGCAGACCACCCTCCGTCGTCTTCGTCCTCGTCCTCGTCGTTGCAAGTTTGGGAAAGCGGCCTGCGCGCCGCCAAGCGCGAGCGCGAGGGCGAACGCGAGGGCGGTGTTGGCGGCGATGCCCCGGCTGGCAAGCGATCCCACCGAGAGGGAGTGGACGATGCGGGTGACTCTTCTGCCCAGCCCGCTGCGGAGAAGGGTCAGCGTCGAGCCGGAGCAGCGGATGAGCATCGTCCCGCAGAGCGCAAAAAGCACCAGGAGCGCAGCACGGAGGCGAGCATTGGCACATGTCACCGACTTGGAAGAAGCAGCGATGCTGGGGCCGGTGGGCTTGCTGCAGCCGTTAACGCAGGTGCCGGGGCAGCGGCGGCTTCCTCAGCCGCGACAGCTGCTCGTGGAGAAGGCTCAGACAGTTTCTCTTCGGCTTGCGGCGGCACGGGTTCTCACTCTGATTCTCCCTCTGTGAATTCCTCCCCCGTTGTTGCTGCCGCCGCTGCCAGTGTAGCAGCTCCGCCCCGCAGTGCTGTTGCCCGTGGAGCAGGGACTGCATTCCACCCCAAGCCAGCTCCGCGAGCCGGAAATGAGCAGCACGCATCCCGGGTGTCGCCGGAAGATGCTGAGGACGACGTGATTGGCTTGATTACCGGTGGCCTGGCTTTCAGCGAAACCCCGCCTTCACAGGTCCGCTTCCGGGTAAAGACAGCCCAAAAAGCGATTCAGTTCTTCAGCAAGCTTCGTGCCGCTGATCGGCTTATATCAACCGGCGAGGACAAGCACTCCAACGCTCTCCTGGGCCAGCTCGGCGACGCGAGCATCGACGCCGGAGCCGATGCCCCTTTGGAAGGCGTGCTGAGCAAGGCCGAGGTGGCCCTGAAATCGGGACGCGACATAGATCTGCTGGCCGAGTGGCACCGTCTTGGACACCTCCGGGGCGTCGCTGGAAGCTTGGCAGAGGCCCTGGCTGAGCCGTCCACCATGAGAACAGTGCAGGATCACGCCAGGAAGCTGCTTTTGGAGGCTGACGAGCAGGCCGAGGAGCAGGCCGAGAAGGCCAAGCGCGAGGCCGAGGAGCAGGCCGAGAAGGCCAAGCGCGAGGCCGAGGAGCAGGCCAAGAGGGACTCCTTCGTGAGGGCCATGAACGCATTGGTTAAGTACTCATCGAGCTATGGCCAGTCTGGTGAGCTTAAACGCTACGACGAGGTTCAGGCTTCCGAGCTTGCGTGGAAGGCGCTCCGCACCGCGCAGTCAGACCCTAGGCTGTCCTTGTTCCTTGGAACGCGACAGCGCGAAAATGTTGTGTCCGCCGTGTTTGAGAGCGTCTTCGACCTCGCCTTTCGAGAGCGAAGATTAACCACCACGAATGTCAAGTTCCTGTCCGGACCCAAGGGCTCCGGCAAGACCACGCTCGTCTGGGAGGCTGCAAAGGCAGCCGTCGACGTGATTCCACGCTCTCGGGTCGCCGATGTTGTCGTGGTCAAGCTCGACGGTTCGGCTCTTCAATCGGTGTTTGATGCCAGGCATGCTACAGCAGCTTTCGTGCCACATCCTGTTGCGTGCGTTCAATTCGCACTGTGGCAGGCAGGACTGCTGCGTGACACTGAGCTGGAGCGCAAAATGGAGAGCAACCCCTGGCATCCAGACTGCTGGGAGGATGTTTTCGGAGGGACTATCCAACCGGCTTCCTCCACGCCTGGTCGTAAAGTCCGCGTCTTCCTGATTGTGGACGAGTTTCAGGAGCTCTTCAAGTATGTCCCACTGGGCCGTAGGTTCCGGACCCAGCTGACCACACTCATGAACGGTCTTGAGGACTTTGAGACCTTTGTCATGGGGTCGCCAACAGTCGGCCGGAAGGTGCTTCTAAACCCGAAGGCGATGCAGGACGATCCTCGCATCAAAGATTACCCAGGTCTGGTGGGCCAAGTTGACAGCGTCAACATCACCAAGATCAGCCAGCCAGCAAGACTGAATCGCTTCAGCGGTGACGAGGCCGTTCACCTTTTGCTCTCATGCCTCCCAGAGCTGAAGGAGAGCACGCTGAGCGACATTCCTCGCATTGTGAACGAGCTTCGTGGAGAGCTGCATGCCGAGCCGCCAGCGATTGCAGAACAGCTGGTCCAGCTGCGCGAACGCCCAGCGTGGAAGCACCTGGCCTCAGTGTTGGACGAGCTACGGCCATCCGCGAGGCGGCTGGTGGAGGCCTTTGACCATACAGAGCGAAGTGATGAGCAATGGGATCCGATCTCGACTATGGAGCAAGCCGAGGTTGCCGCGTTTGCGTTTGCGGTCGAGCAACCGTGGCCAGCTGATCGTCACCGGGTTCGCAACGATTCCCGTTGGAGCAGCTCCTCAGACGGTCTCTTGGGCGCTGGGCGCGTCGAAGCTGCCGCTTTTGAACACTGACTTCAAGGAGCTGGC